>JAHBCN010004378.1:0-64707 GCA_019359885.1 Listronotus oregonensis
CTAACTGTTTTTTTTTATTGTTTATAAATATGAGGCGAAAATTAGGTAATAATTTTTAAAAATATATAAGCATCCAACTCGCAAACGGTGTAACCAAAAAATCTAAAGTTTTTACCATGAACGTAGATTTGCATGTCAATAATTGACCCCATTAAAAATTACTTGCATACTGCAAAAGAAATGTATTCCTCCCGGGACGAAAAAGACATTTTCTCTTCCAAAAGACAAGACGAGAGCATGGCTTCTCTCGTCTCCTCTTCTTTTGTGGCAACACTAACTCTGACACAATTAATTATTCGTTTTAGATTGTTAATCTTCAGTTTGACAGAAAAGATATTCCCATGAATAAACTGGTGGTGACCACACTGGAATCAAAATTTTACTGTTTTGATGTTCGCACACAGCACCCGAAAAAAGGCTTTGCCCACTTGATAGAAAAGGCTCACGCGTCTACCATTTGGCAAGCTAGACACTTACCGCAAAACAGGGAAATATTTATGACGACAGGTGGTAGTGGATCCCTGTGTTTATGGAAATAGTAAGTAGAAATAAGGTTGTACAAAGGGGTGTTCAAATATTAACCAGAAATTTTATTCCCAGAACCAAAGAAGGGGCTCTAAGGCAGGGGTGATCAACCGGTCGATCGCGGCTATTAGTCCAGTCGATCGTGGCACAAAACATAAGTTTAATCCTCAGATGATGATTAGTTTTAAAACGTTTACTAATTTTTGCCCTATTGCAGCACCTATCCATCCAAACGCGTCGAAAAAGACTCGGATGGAATTCCTTATGGAGTCATAGGAGAACTACAACAACTACAGAACAGCATCCTCTCCGACCAGCCAATAACATCATTCGATTGGTGTAAAGATAAACTTGGTTTGGCAGTTTGTTCAGCATATGATCAGAGCTTGAGGGTTCTTATTACTACTAAACTGAATTTATACTGAATTTTGTTAAAATAGGATATATTTGTACTTGTATGTATTTCAAAAATGTACCTCCTTGGGGCACGTCGTTCTTTTTGATCTGTTTTACTTGTTCTTTTATCGAGTATACCGTTAAGAACGTCCAGTTTTAAAACAAGCACCGCTGTTTCTAGATCTTCTGAAGAGCGACTTCTGATCAAAATCTGTGTGGTAACGTTTTATAAAAGACTCTAATACTTGTAAAGCGGCGTTTACACTAGCGAAACTCCCTCTGGCGAAACCAAGGAAGTTTGAAAACTTCCTTGGGCGCAACTTACTCGCTTCGAGTGAAATTTCACACTACCCAAAACAGAGCTCAATTCAGAGTGAAAAATGGCGCGAGTGGGGCGAGCCGCCTTTAGTTCTGGTTTCGCAGCCAACATGGAATCTCGTTTTGTCTCTTCAGCCGCTACAGCCGCGTTTTCCGTCATATCAATGGTATTTTTGAGCAAGACAGGGAAGAATAAAAATCGCCGTCCTCGAAGAAGCCAATATGGACACAACCTTATGAGGGAAATGGTACAGGAACCCATTTATGATACAATTAAGAACTTCGTCCACATAAGTACACAAGATTTTCAACAACTGGTTTCACTGATTAGTCAAAAAGTTGAAAAAACAAGATACAACATTTAGAGAAGCAGTAACAGTGAAAGAAAGGTTGGCGGTCACACTGCGTTTCTTAGCAAATGATCCTGTTCTAGTGATTACGCTTCGGTATGATCCCAGTAGCTCCTTCATCTTCCCTTTCACTATAAAAATAGAAAAGTTCAGTTGAGAACTAATTTCCTTCCACGCATTTGCTCTTTTATTGCGATTGAATTAGTTTTTGTTTTTCGGATTCCACATAAATTCAAGATTTTTTTAGAGCTCGATGAGCTGCAAGCACTGTTCTTGATTCATTCCTCAACATTTAACTATGAGGACCACGTTTACACTAAGCAAAACTCAATAAGCGAAACCCTTTCATGCGCAGACAAAAACCAACTGAGCTAGGTGCAATTCCCTCACGAAATAATTTCGCGAAAAAATTGCGCCTAGTGTAAACGTAGTTTAAGAATGAATATTTGATACTTTATATGAGGGTACTTAGTTTATTCATGTTATTACAAAAAAATAATAATTGTTTAGCTACGTCATAATTGCATCAATAAAAACATTTACTCGACATAGTTACAAAACAGAGTAATACACAAGCCAATTAAAATTCATACTAAAATAGCTTTACGTAAATTAAATGTACAATTCAAATAAGTATCCCCAATCCTATTCTTAAATTTGCCTTCAGGCAAAAGTTTCAGGTTGTCAGGCAGTTTATTAAAAAAAAATAATAATAATTGCCCATTGCTGGTCCGCTTTGACACCTCTTTAATCTTCAGTAGACAGGCACAATATTGTATTTGTTTTTGGTGTAGTGGTTGTGTATGTCCTCATGGACTCGGAAAGAATCCACATTCCTTAAAATGTAAGGAAATTTTCCAAAATATACGACATAAAAATATCAATATTCTTAGGGATCGAAATGCTTCTCTACAGTCGTCCCTGTAGTCCAGTCCTACCAAAACCAGCACTGCCTTCCTCGAATCCCAAAAACTCGGTAGGCCTCAGCGTCGTTACGTCACATCACATCACACTCCCCGCGCTCCGTTTTTCGTCACACACTTTGCGGCGTAGCGCGGATCTTGCGACTGAACAATTTTATTGTATTTCATTTGTTATCATTTTCTGTAATATAAATGGCATTTGTGAATGAGTAAGTACTTATTTCTCATACACCTTTCATCCGTCTTTTTAACCCCTTAAAGTTCCAAAAATACTACCATTTTCCATTTTTCTGGGTAATTAAAAGCCCAGAGATGTGTAACAGCTGGCATTGTCTTGATAAAGAATGGGAGAGGTCACATCTCTCATATTATAAGCTCAATAATAGTTTTATTGGACGGGTGAACAGAAGCAAAAGAACGACGTGTCCTGGGGCTTTTACACAACATCAGCGTGTTATATGGCATGAATAATTATTATAGGATGTTATTAGTTTGTATATAGTTTATATTTTTGGAATAAATCAGACATATTTTAAACTTAGTAAATAATAATATATTTTTACTTTTATACCTAATACTACGCATTTACAAACAATAAACTTATAAAAATTAAAAACAAGTACTAAAACATAAGCAGAAATATAAATATATCAGTCTTTTACTTCAACATCTTTTAGAGATCACATATAGATAAAGCATAATTTCAAAATATATAAAATATTTTTTCCTTTGTTCTATTATTTATTTCACGTTCACTAATATATTATTGAACACAAGTTATGACGTTTTTATCTATCATTAAACACAGTACAGTGATTAAATTTTAAACAAGGTATAAAAAATATTTCAAGACCTGTTATACACATATGAGAATTATTTCAGATTATTACCAGAATTCTATAGAAATTTTAAGCAATAATTATTTTAATTATTTTATTAATTAAATTTTAATTTTATGTTGTATCTTTTTTTTTAATTCAAATAATTTTCTTAAGTATTCGTCACGATTCTATGCTATTCAGCAACTCTTCAGCAATGAATTTTCAAAAATAAAAAAATTGCTCATTTTGTGTCTACTTTCATACTAGTCGCTGTATAAAAAACTGTACCTTTAAACTCAGACAACTCAAAAACAAGCTTTTATTTAAGTTTCCCTCTGCTCCACTCTTGTACTGTCTGTCCTAGTTTCTCTCCTATTTCTCCTTGTACCATTGTTATTGTTTCCAAAAGTGTACGTTAGAACGTAATTCCCCGATTCGTCTCTAACGCTGGTAGTTTTAAAAATGCTCACTTTATGCTATAAATAGAATTTGTTCGGATCTGTAAATCTAAAATTAAAAAAAACATAAATTATTCGACAAACTAATAAAAGAAAAATATATAGTAAATCAGTTGATGATTCAACAGGCTCCTTGGCTATATATTTTTTTATTGGCAATAAATAATCCTTTATACCTAAATAGCACTTCTGCTAAATATTTTTTTATATGGAACTTTATAATAGAGCTTTCAGCATTTCAAATTCAAATATAAAACGCCCGCGCCAAGCCACAACTGGGTATTTGAATGCTCCGTGACGTAACAGCGTTGCCACATTTTATTTAGGAAACTACCAAAGGTTTTATTATTATGATTTCAAGCCACACGGCTTTACACTCCCTCTAAGGGGAACATTCACTCATCCCAGACATCTTCAGATATCAAAAGGATTGAGCTCTGTGGGAACCCTTTCCGTGTTGTCGGGCTCTAGGTGACGTTATGTTCTGCTGTATTCCCCACAAATTTCCGGACAGTCCGAGCGGTGGCAAGTAGCACTGCCTTTTGCATAGCCTTATACAGATGTTCACCGAGGCCTAGTCCCTTGATGTTTTGTAAAAGAGTCTTTGGTATAATGCCAGTGGTTGATAAAATAATGGGGATCGTTTGGACGTTATTCATTCCCCACTGTCTTTTTATTTGTGTTTCTAGGTTTCTGTACTTGGCAATCTTTTCATTGTATTTCTCCCGTAAGTTGTTGTTGTTCGGGATAGCGACATCGATCAGTGTTGTTTTCCTTCCAACTTTATCCACCAATACAATATCTGGTCTATTGTGAGCAACAGTTTGGTCTGTAAGTACAGTTCTATCCCAGTACAACTTAAATTCGTTGTTTTCGAGAATAGGTTCAGGAGTATACTTGTAGTAAGGCAATTTTGCAGTCTGTAAAAGCTTTAGCTTCTCTGCCAATTGTTGATGGAGTATCTTGGCTGCTGAATCGTGTCTTTCCTTATACTCTGATGCTGCAAATGCTTGGCAACCCCCCGTTATATGCTGGATTGTCTCCGATGTTTGACATCCATATCTCCATCGATCGTTCTCTATAGACGGGTCTCTAACGATATGCTTTAGATAGTTTTTCGTTGGAATAACCTGGTCCTGTATAGCCAACAAGAAGCCTTCAGTTTCTGGAAACATCTTCCCCGAAGTCAGCCAGTAGTTCGACGCGAACTTGTCGACATTTTCCTGGGTGACCTCATTGGGGTGACGTCCATGAAGAGGCTTCTCCAACCAGGCTTGCAGCTTCTCCTGGTCGGTTTGATGGTGTCTGCGCATTTCACGATCCATCAGTCGCAACGGTGTTGAATCGTCGGCTCCGCATATTGCTTGGTGTATCGGGGAAGAATCTGCCAGTCTATGGAAATAACTACGTAAGTTTAGTATTTGTTGGTCTAATTGCTTACCTATATCCACCAATCCTCTTCCGCCTAGATATCGTGGAAGCGTTGTTCGTTCAGTTGCACTACGAGGGTGATGTTTGTGTGCCTTTGTAAGGGTGTTCTAATCTTTCTTGTAGCTTATCGATGTCAGTTCTACTCCATTCCACAATTCCAAATGAGTAAGTGAGTGCGGAGCATGCGTATGTGTTAAGCGCCTTAAACAAATTTTTGCTATTAAGATTAGTTTTCGACACCTTTCTTACCCTTCTGATAAACTCGTTTGTTAGTTCGTCCTTCATTGTTCGTTGGTCGATTCTTTGCGCCTGTTTCATTCCCAGGTACTTATAGGTCTCTTCGGCCTCCATTGCCGCGATGTTCTGGCCGTCTTGCATTTCAAATGCACCCGGTTGTATCTTCCCTCTAACCTTTAGGACGCGGCATTTGTCAAGTCCGAACCGCATCCTTTTTATCTCCGGAGAACTCCTCGACGATTTTGAGCATTTGCTCAAGCTATTTTCGTAGTCCCATCAGTTTAAGGTCATCCATATCCCGCAGATGATTCAGCCTTATTACATCTTCGTTGTTGTTCCTAATGCTAAAGCCATACTTAGTTGAGTTAAGACGGCGTGAGAGTGGGTTCTTGCAAGGCAGAACCACAATGGGCTTAATGAATCACCCTGAAATATACCCCTTCGTATTGGAATAGTGTCAGTTTCGATTTTGTCGCTGGAGGGCACTTGCAGTTGGATTTTAGTTCTCCACGTTAACATGATTTTTTTCTAAAAAGGACACAATATAATTATCGACCTTATATATCCTCAGTATAGCCGCAAGCCACTCATGTGGTACTGAATCGAAGGCCTTCTTGTAGTCTACTTAGGCAGCAAAAGGTTTCTGACCAGTGTAGGCCTGGTTACAGACGACAGAGTCGATAATAAGCTGCTCCTTGCAACCCATTGCGCCTTTGGCACATCCCCTTTGCTGAGTTGCAATGATGTCGTTTTGCTCACAGTGCGTTTTTGGATACGTTGTGTAAGGCAAAAAATGTGATCACCTTGTAAAGCGTGGGAAGGCAAGTGATTGGCCGATACTTCGTTGGGTCCAGTGTATTATGCTGATCCTTTTGGTAGGAGATATGTAACTCCGTGTGTCAGAAATAATGGCATTTTCTGTGGATTAAGAAAAAACATCATTAATTAGAACAGCCAGTTGATGGTGTGTGCACCAAAACTTTTAAACCAATAATTCTGGACCCTCAGGCCCAGGCGCCTTCCAATTGTGGAGTCCTTTGATAATGCAAGATATTTCTTCGGTGGTAAATGGCCGGAATTCTCTGTCTGTATTCCTGGCAGGCTTGAGGGTTTCTTCATTTACCCAGCTAGCATCGATATTACGGGGGGCGGGTGTGGCTATTTTCCTTTCCAAAACTCCTCTATCTGTTCTTTACTAGGATATCTGTTATCTGTCTCATCAGATGAGGAATTTAATTTCCGATAAAAAAACCCTTTCCGCCCGCTCGAATAGCGCATTGTCTTTTTTTTCGGTTGTTGCTGGCTCTATATCTCCTTAACCGTCCTGCGAACACGGACAGTTTTTTGTTTCAGCGTGTCAAGACATTGTTGGGCAGTAATGTTCCTGGATCCTGTCCTAGTGGTACTGGCTCCGACTAATAATTTCTTTCACTGTCTTTGCAATCTACCCGTGTTTACACCTCCAATAAACTCCGTTAACTGCCCAATTTCTTTTCGAAGATTGTCGATTTTTGTTTTTAGTCTTCTCTCCCAGTGAGGTGTTCTTGCTTTTGAGCTTGAATGGCCTACTCTTTTCTCGTTATGATTTTAACATTCAAAGTTCTAGCTACTGCAGTCGCGGCCAATAGATTAGCTATGTAAATGCTCCAACGTGTGGGCATCTGAAACAAAAATCTGGTAGTATTCTGTTATTTATAATGTCGAGCACGATACCCAGTTTTTTAGAGGAGTTTAGCCTAGGTAGCGGTGGCCTGCATAGTGGGTTGGTTCCATCATACTCCAGCACTGCTCCTCTCATTTCTGTGGTTAGTTTTGGGGTTCATAAAATATCTTCTTGGTTAAGGCCATTAGGTTGTTCTTGTGCTTCAGGTGCTGGTTGTAGTTGTGGCTCTGTTTCATCGACATGTTCGTTAATTCTCAGCACCTCTGAGCTCCCGCCGATTTCGCTCCTTATGGTGTTAAGACAGTTTCTGGAATAAGGTTATTTCTAAGAATAACCCGATATTGATCTGCCACTGTCTGTTGTGTCACTTGTATATGTGGATATTCCCTGCAGAACTCGGCATGCAGCTGTTGTCTATAGCCGATAGTCTCTTGACCTAGTTGAGTCACCCTAAAAAAAATTCGCATAATAGTTTCATTCATAGACACAGTCCATTTCATGCGACGTCGTGGTAGTCTCGCCTGAGTGAGCGTTGTTATTATTATTATTATTATTATTATTATTATTATTATTAAATTTCTTATTTAGCTAATATTTCAGCTAATCAATAATTTACATAGGCAAACAGAATATAGTTCAAATGAAATACAATACATACTTAGAGCTATTAAAACTAAAGAAATCGGTAGTCACAGCCACATTAAACCATTTACAAATGTAAGTCAAACAAACAAACAAACAAGTCACAAACATAATAAATAAAAATTAAAAAATAACAACTAACAAAAGTAAAATAGTCTAAGAATAGGTCATATTATAAAAATACATTAAAAAAGTCAAAAATACATAGAATCACTAAAAAATAATTAAATTTATTTAATTATTTTTTAGTGATGATTACAATTTTAATGATCATACAAAAATCAGTAAGAAAAAAGTTATTTCCAGAGCTAAGCACTTTAGAAGTCTGACCTATAGAGGTCATGGGATAGATATTAACATAGCATCCACTATTACAAGTCAATCTGTAGGCCTCTTCTAGAATATGGACACCCAGTAATGCTTAACCTACATAATAATGCTAAAAAAACACTAGAAGTGGCAGAAACAACATCACTACTTTGCCTTAAACGTTATTACAAAAATGAGACACCCCAGAAATATACTACATAACCCTCCAAATACACTACTTTTAAAAAGACCAAAACATAACCAAATTTTGCAGCGCTTAAAACACCTCTCTACCAACTTCATAACAAAAAAAACACAATTTGGAAATAGTACAAGAATTTTGCCTGAAACCAACAGAGGAACAAAAGACAACAAACATACAAACATCCTTTACATACTATATATGAAGAACTAGAATATCTAATTTGAAGACCAACAGCCCCGAAATTGCTTATTTATGATTATTTCCTTTTGTATTCCAACATGAATATAATTATAATAAAATTTTAATTACCTTAGGCTGAAGGACCTCGGTCAATGGCCATTTGATATATGTAATTGATTTTGCTTATGTCAATAAAGAACATTTGAATTGAATTGAATAATTAAATTTATAAAATACAATAAAAATACACAAAAAAATAAGGGAAATCTAATTTGGGGTAAGCAAAGCAAATCTCAACACAAAAAGAAAACAAACAAAAACAAGACAAGCAGCTAATATACATATTACAAAATGTTGCACTCTTTTAGAAGGTATGTCTTAAGTTGAGCTTTAAAAGTTGCAAGTGAATTGACATTTTTCAAATCTTGAGGCAACTTATTAAATGTATCCAAACCTTTAAAAAAAAGGGAATTTTGGCACATTTTTTTTATTTTTGGGTGCAATAAAAAAATTATTTTGTTGTCTTGTACTATATGAATGTATGTCACGATTATAAGTCAATCTATTAACTAGATAGGAAGGAGCATTACCCAGTTTAATTTTAAATACGAACACCAAAACACAAAATTTAAAATATTCCGAAACTGGTAACCATGCAAGCACTAATGCATTAGCCTAATCGGAGTATATTTAGAGCAACACAATATCAGTCTCATTGCCCTGTTTTGTAATTTTTGCAATCTATTTAATTCATTTTGACCCAGCATATATAAAATAGTTGCACAATAATTAAAATGTGGCAGTATTATTGTATTATATATTGTAAGCTTTGACCAAAAAGAGAGAAAAGATGAACATCGCCATAAATAGTTTATTGAATTGCTTAACTTAGAAATAACAAAATTTGCATGCTCTTTGAATTTTAGTTTATCATCTACTATAACGCCTAGATATTTAATTTTTGTAACTTGTTCAATGTTACTACCCCCAATTTGAATAGAGAAGCTGTTGCTAGCAAAGTATGTTTTGACTCTCTCGGTGGCTATTAACATATATTTACTTTTAGTTGCATTAATACTTAACAGATTTCCACACATATACTTGTAAATGCTGTTCAGTGCATTATTCATCTTTATAACTAACGACTCTACGTCAGTGCCAGAAACATACACCAAAGTATCATCCCAAACAGATGAATTTTACTCCTTCTGACTCAACCGAATTCATTAATATACAACACAAGAGTATTGGTCCCAGTATGCTTCCCTCAACAGTGGAGTTTTTAAATCTAATGGACACACCTTTTCAATAAGAGATGAATTAATTAAATTTAATAGGATTTTCTATACTTTCATAAACGTTTTTGATCAAAGGAATATCCAATTCATCTGGACTAGTTTTATTTTTTAATGAAAATACAGTCTTCCTTAGTGATTCTCTATCCATTAACTTGAAATCTGAAAAATAATTTAAAGAATCAGAGCCCAAACAGCCCGTACCAGAGTGTGATTGATCTATTTGATTAATTGGCAATTAATGTTTAAAATTAAAATCCACTAAAAATGTATTAACATAATTTTTGTACATTATTTGACAGTTTTTTTTTAATACAGGAACTTGCATACAGAAAAAAAATATTTTTTTTCGTTTTTTTCAGCTTCATAATAATATTCAAATTAGATTTTATATATTTTTACCAATTTTTCTTTGATAAGATGCATTTCTTATTAGGTATTAAGCAAAGAATATAATAAAAATAAATATATTATACAAAAACAAAAATTAATTGTACTCACAAAATACAAGACAGACATTATGATACTAAAATCAAAATAAAATCTACATTCTATTTAATATTTCTATAAAAATATAACATCTATAAATCTCAAATAAATTTGGTCTAATTTTCAATCTCCTTCAAATCCTCTTTGGCAAATAATATTAAAGAAACATTTTTATTTAAAAATTTACAACGATCGCCAGTTTTAATACGACTGAACTTTTTCACAATTCAAACAATTCATTCCCATTAAAAATTTAACTTAAAGTTATTTTTTCAACAATTTAGACAATTGTTAATTAACAAAGTTGTTTCGAACATTCATCTTCATTGTACATTATTGTCGTATCAATTTTTCGCGTCGTGGGGCTCTTTTTATATACATACTTAACAAGATCACGCCATGAAAGTTTAAAAAATTTGTTACTTTTTTCTAATAATTTTATAACTTTGACAATATTACTCTGATTTTTCATTTTTGGTCAAAGTAATAAAATTATTATAAACAAAGTAAAAACTTTCATGGCGTGATCTTGTTAAGTATGTATATAAGAAGGGCTTCACGAAGGGCATTATTATGCAAAACAAGAGATGTTTTAATATCTCAATCTTCCATCATTATCCACTAATAAGCTTACCATATGCCAGAATTTTTCAGTATTATTTGACCCATTTAAAAAAGTCAAAGTGAACAACAAAACCGTCACAAAACCGATAATCAAAATAAATAACAATAGGGTGCATATTGTTAATGAGTACAAATTTTTAGGATTGACAATACAAAACAATTTAAAGTGGGATCTACACATATCATTCTTGGCAAAGAAATTGTCATCAAATCTGAAACCCAAATTTATTTTGCTCTGTTCAAGAGTCATTTAAGATATAGCATATTGCAGTGGGTTGATTCAACATTGAATTATTTAGTAATTATTTTCCTTTTGCAAAAACGGGCTATGCGCATTTAAAATGGAACCAAGAATCAACAAACACACTGCAAACCTCTTTTAAAAAAATTAAATATTTTAACTGTATTTGATCTATATATTCTGGAGAGTATCTGTATTACACAGCAGTATTGTACAACCACAACAAGATGAGACATCCATTTCTATGAAATACGCCAGAAAAATACACTAGAAACTCCCTTTTGCCAAAACTGTCATTTTATATCAATGAAAACTCATTGACATAAAATGCAATACATTATAAAGTAAAAATTATTTACAACACCTACTACAACTACCTACAACACTTACAAGCATTGGAGGACAGAGGGAATTTAAAAGGAAACTAAGATATTACCTAGGATGATGCGCCCATTACAACTAAGGGGAGTTCCTAAGCAAAAATATTGTACCTGATAATTTTATAATATAATTTGTCTTAAGTGTGATGCAGGGCTACATGTTCATTTAATTTGTTTAAACATTTTAAAGTTATTGTATATAGACTTTTAGCTTCGAATTTCCTATTGTTATACAGCATAACCTCCTTTTTACATAAATTTAAATTGAAAAAAAATTGACACAGAAAACAAGTTTGTTACACTGGGGTATATCCTGTATATATTATCGCATTTTAATATGTTTATCAGAATTTTAAAAAATCGTAGCTAATTTACAAAACAAATAAAAATCTAATAGTTGTGGCAACGCTGGACAAAGCGGTCCTATTTTGTGTCATCACGACAAATCAGAAGTCGTTTTGGTCTGACACCAGATTTAAAGGGCCAGACATTAACTTTAAATGGTAATTACGCCGAAATTTGTTTTCTAAAAAGATATTTAGCAGTGGTTCTGAAATAAACAAAGAAAGAGAATAAACCTGTTTTGGATGCAAAATAATTTTTCTTACCTGGCAGTAAGTATATAATAGATAGTAGGCAAGGGCACCAGCAACATTAATAAAGTATTCAAAGAGGATCCATAAACAGTGTTATCGATATAATTCCGTAGGCATGCAGACACCAATGGCCTAGGAGTATCACAATGTTACGTGGCTGGGTGACTGTTGAACGTATCAGTGCTGAAACACTTTGATCCATGCGTACAGCAAAGTGGGCAGCACAAGATATCACTGATATGACCACAATTAGATATGGAAATGAGTAATCTAAAATTATTCTATTTTGTTTTAAAAGAAAAAAAATGGTTAACTTAAATTTTTAAATAATACAAGATCTCTTATATTACTAGACAACTCTATAAGGTAAACTTACATATTAATCCACCTATGACAGCATGAATAAATGCCAGTATGGGAATAAAATACATTGCTGCATAAACTGCCATTTTTCCCTGCCTGGGTAAAAATCTTCTACACACCCATGGCCTTATCAGTAACATTAAGGCTAGTGCAAGAATATAGAATAAAAAGACAATTGTATACCTAAAAAAATATTAACACTAAAGTAAGGTTCTCTATACAAGCCGAGAGGCCTCTCACTCACCATTTTTTGTACAGATATTGTGCAGTGTGAGATACTCTGTAGCACCTCAAATAAAATTTGTACACATATAACAGACAGTAAGAGACCTCTCGGTACAAGCTAGTTTAGGTTTAAACTCGGGTCTAAGACATTTTCCAAACTTCATTTTTCTTGAGAAAACATACAAAGTCTAATATTGATTGGAAAACCCTTTATGTTTCCAGTAAGCTTATAAAGGTTTCCTTATTAAACATCTATTTTAGGTATTTTTGTACTATTATGATTAAACTAGTCAATTTATACTCTTTTTATTTTTACTTACAATGGATATACAGCTTCCTGTGTACAATAAATCTTTTCTTCATAATTCGGCCTCGGATTATGCAGTAATGTGTACCAATCTGACAATGACCTACTCCGACAACTGTAAATTTTAAAACTTCCTACAGGATGAGTGAATAATAGTGCCAAGATACAGGAAAGCAGCACTTCAAAGAATGCCGTTATGTGCAGACTTAGGACATTCTTGCTAAAACTAAACAGAAATTTAAGTGCTTTAAATAGCAGAGATACCACTAAATAATACTGATTGACACATGCATAAAACATGCTGTTCTATATTTATATGCACAAAAGTAGATAGATAAATCTGGTTTTTGACAAAAATGAGCCTTGTATAAGGTTCGTAATAAGAGGGACTAGAAATGTTTTATATCTGTACGTTTTTAAAAATTATTATCACTTCAGAGAATAACAAGTGAGAACTCAAAAACTTTAGTCATAACTGCGTTATGTTACATTTTAAAATTATGTTCCTAGGGGTAAAGTTTAACAAATATTGTCACCTACCTCCGTCTCATAGAGACCATGTCAATAAAAAACCAATGTAAAATTAGAACCATAAGAACCATAAAACCTAGGTATAGCCAGTCGTAAAATTCGGGGCTGTCCAAGCAGGGTTCACAAATAAAAGTAGTTTCATTCCTCCTGAAGCCCCTTGGGCAAGAGCCACATTCACTGAATTCGCCATTTTCTTGTAATATTCGTCCACAATACCAACCAGGACAAGTCATATTTTAGGATATTTTTTGGATAATTTAAAAAATTTAAAAATGTAAACGTCAAAAAATTAGGTTATGACACTAATGAGAAACGTCAAATATTGACAATCATTAGTATTTTTTTTCGG
The DNA here is from genome assembly GCA_019359885.1 of Listronotus oregonensis. NCBI lineage: Eukaryota > Metazoa > Arthropoda > Insecta > Coleoptera > Curculionidae > Listronotus > Listronotus oregonensis. Next base: position 13,859 of record JAHBCN010004378.1, read on the forward strand.
AAAGACGAACGTCGTTCGGATGGATACTGGCATATGATTGGCTGATAAATATAATATTAATTTTCTGATTGGTAGTTATGAATACGACATATTTTTGGAAATTAAAATAAATGATTTCTTTTTACTTAATAAAAGGTTTTTTCTAACCGCAGTCATTAAAAATTTTACAGATTTTTTTGATACATATACTTTGTGGGAACAAGATTTTTTATTAAACGGTTTTATTTTTTAGTTCGACATTTGACTAGCCTCGTATCCCCCCCCATCTATTTTCAGCCCTAGGCACTTACGGCATCGGTGTCACTCGGTGTGCAAAAATTAACAGTAAAAAATTGGTTTTTCTGATTGAATTTTTGGTTTTTAGTTTATACAAAAGCATAATTTAGAAGGTTTAAAGTGCGTAAAATGTGCAGTGCAAAGCGGAGAGTGAAGGGATCGATCGAAAAAGTGCATTTTGTGGCGAATTAACCAGCTGATGGCGGGTGGACTTGCCAAGCGAGCTAGTGATCCCGACAGTGTACAACCGTCGAAGAAGGTGTGATAGATTTATTTCTCACAACGACTCTGTGCATCATTATTGAAACTGGACCGTTTTTCGGCCCTGGAATTGCAAAAAACTCGAAATTAAAGGTGTCGGCTAGGGCGTGCGACGGAACACACCTCGATTGTCATTGATATTTCGCGACCATTCATAAATCCATCGCGGACTAAAAATACAAATGAGCCGCTTGAAAAGTCGCGAAATTTGATGACCTATTCCTCGGTAGTGAGATGCCGTTTACAACCCCCGTGTAATTCGTGTAATCTTCGTTTTTCTGGTCGCTCCAGCTCCCAAATAGAATGTCGACGACCACGACGTTTGTCGACCGGATCGATCCCTTTGCTAAAAGGTCTTTAAAAAAGAAAACTAAGAAATCGCAAGGAAGTTCCCGGTACAGAAACAATCAGGATGTCGAACTTCAGCCCCTGCCCTTCCTAAAAGGTAAGTCTTATCGTACATAAGGCCTGTTTGAGGTTCCGCACGTCGTCATCTGTCAAAATCATCTTTAAAATACGATTTTCATCACTTAATGCATTATCTTTGATTTCAAGTGTGTTTTAAATTGATTTGTTGTGAAAGTACTAAAAGAAATATTCATTTAAGTACGAATTTGCCCAGTCAGAAATACTATTGATTATTTTCTTCAAATATAATAAAAACAAAGTAAATAGGACAGCAACAGAGAATTATTTATGGTAAAGTTTATCCAAGATCCTTAAAGATTAATTCGGTTTCTACTGTTTTATTTTTTTTTATTGTAACAAACTATTCTAGTAGAGGTACCCCTTCTAGCTAAGGTCTGTCATTTTGTTGATCCTGGATTGCACAAAGGGACATATTTCTGTTAAGAGCAAGAATTTTATGTCTTTATAATATTGTTACATACTAATTAATTAATTAAAATGTCTTTTATTAGTATTAGGCTTTAATGGTGTAACTCAAATTGAAAATTCTGAATAAATTCTCTTAAATTCTGTAAGCCAAATTAATAAAATTGTTATATTATTAACCCAAACTATAAATGAATAAATAAATAAATTAATTTATTTATTCATAAATGAATACTACACAATGCACTTGAGTGCATAACCATGAGATCTCTGCTACATTTATTTCTGGGGCTTTATGTGGAAAAAATCTAAGCTCCTTGGTAAATTCCTATTGATCATCCAAATAAACAGGCGAGATTAAGCATTTAAACAGAATAGAAAAATTTAGTCCCAACATTTTGGGAAATTGATTTAAGGTTAAGTCAGGCGAACTGCACTCCATGAAATAAACGGGTTAATCCCACTTTTAATTCGGAACCCCTTATTGTGTCTAACTTCACTCTGGTTTTAGCCTCAAGTGTCAAAGATCACCACTTTCCATCGAATTACCAGAAAGAATTTCACTTCAGTTATTTCACTTATTTTTCTTCCTTTTTTTTCTAACATGAAACCATAACAAAACTTTTAAGACCATGAAAATTTTCATGTAAATTCTAAAAATTTGTCATGCATCTGTGCCAAATAAAGCCTCTTAGAAATAAACAGGTGAAATTTAAGAATATTTATTATATCGATGGCTTAGTAGGAAAACCTCATATGGCACAAAATATAAATTTTATAGAAGACACAAAAAACTTACTGTTAATTTGCTGCACTGTTTTGCCTAGAAAGATTTTTTTTACATGTTTTGGATTTGAGCTAACATCCAGAAAATGTTTTAAAGTGGAAAACACACTGTAAACACTTTAAAAAATGCAGCTTATCCTCGTTGGATATACAGGGTCTTCACACTAAATCTTGGAAGCAGCTGACATACGTGGTACCTGCTCTGTCTGTAGAGAGCAGCACTGCACAGATGGACATTTTGTAACAGCTGTTACATATATTATATGTAATTTTCTATCTTGAACCACCAAAATGTCATTTTTGAAAAAAAATGGAAATACAAGGTTATCATACTAAGCCATCAATATACAAAATTAAGCTGGGATTTTCTATCCGGATAGAGCCTTCGCTATAAACGAAGTACTTTAAAAAAATGCTTGCAAGTTTAGCATGCAAAGTGTGATGTTGATAAAATCCTATTCGACCAACAAGTGTTGGATGATGTTTACTATTGTTGTCTGTTGCTCCCACTAGTTCAAGCTTGGAACTGATGCTTTCAATGAAAATTAATTATTTATCTACTAGTTTAGCAATATACAATCAACACACTTTGCTAATGACACAACCATCTTTTCCTCCAAAAATAACTTATAACTTGCACTTACCTATTTGGTCTATGTATACTTGTTTTATTAAGCCAGAACTCAACATAATGCCCTGAATGAATCCCTAATCTCTAAACTATATATGTATATAGGTACCTTAGAAGACAGTCATTTCACCTGTCATCCCATCAGGTTGTTCTATCACTGTGCTACGTTACCAACTTGTGAGAAATTTTGCGATTTGTGGGCATTATTGAGGCTCAAAGGAAAAAGGGAATTTTTGTAATAGACCTAACATTTTTGCATTTTGCACTTATTTACTTCGGTATTAATAATCAACATAGGTATATTTCAAGAGTATAATTTCATTGGTTCATTTTTAATATAAAATCCTTAAAACTTAAAACTAAATGTATCCATGTTACAGTATGCTCAAAGGTATTTTCTATTTAGTTTATAAGTTTGTACTATAATAGGTATGTTTGTTATTCAGACATAGTAGTGTGTACAATTTTACACTTTTTTTTAAATAAAGCACTCTTATTCAAGCTGCTCTCTACTGATGAAATGAAGCAATTTTAAATATAACTAAGTTGAATGGAATTGCCCTATTTTGAGATCAGAAGTTTTTCATAAAATTTTGTCCACCTATTTTTTTGACACCCTGTATTTAAAGCTGGTAATTTTGCGAGTTTGGAGATGCAGGAGTTATACAGCTCTTTATAGGGTTACTCGGTATTGCCCTGTGTAACTTTTATATGCTTAATTTCATGAACATAACATGCATTTGATATTTTTATTTTAATTAGTTACCTAGATAAGATATGATTTTATTTGTTCTAAATATGTTGTCTGAAAGTTTAATCTGTCGATTTATTCGGCACAATGAACTTATTATTCATGCTTGAAATTACTAGTCCATTTTCATATTTGGCATCTTAAGAATATGTTAATATTTGAAAATTTCTTAATTTTTTTACACAAAAATAATTTTATCGAACAACAGGCATACAAGCTACTAAAACAAAACTGCCACAAACTGAAACTTTTAAGTGTGTATTTTTGCTTTTTCGGAGTTTGATCACCTGTTCATGGGTATATTTATTCCATAGAATAATATAATATGGTTTTTGTTAAAATTTTTGGTAATTTTTTACTTTAGGGACAAGACGCCGATTTTCATGAATTTTTGCATATGGGGTTTTTGGGGCGCTGATCGCGAATCTAAAATCAATTTTTTCAGACAACCTCTAGTTTTTCAGTTATGAGGCCTCCAAGTGGACTAACTTAAAAAAAACCTTTTAAAAGTGTATTTGTTTAATATACAGGGTGCCACAGATTCGAGTGCATGCATGGGGATTTTATAAACCGTAAGAGATACGAAGTCGGTTAAATTATGGCAAAGTTGCGCATTTAGGTGCCTAACAACATGCCAATTAGAAAGTTGTAAAATTCCGAGTACTTCCGGAGATATCCGGAAAAAACCGAAATTTGGTGATTTCGTTTTTATTTTTTTCTGACGTTATTTAAAGAGATATGGAAAAACAAAAGACACTTTCTTATGGCCACTTTTTAAGCTCTACAAAACAGCGTTGAGAGATTTTTCGTACGACGTTTCGTTTTCGTTAGACCATCATCAACTTTATTTTTTTAAATACGGACCTGCGTTTTTTATTTAATTTTTTTAAACCCCTTATTATCCCAATTACAAAAATGTATAACACTTAATATTTATTAACAAATATGAAACGCCCCTATAAGAAATGATGTGCGTTCCTTGACTCACTCATTGTCTCTTATGGAAAATATGTTTATTTAACAAAAAAATATTAAGTGTTATACATCATTGTAATTGGGATTATAACTGCTTCAAAAATACAATAAACAATTGAGTGCCGTATTTAAAAAAATAAAGTTGATGATGGTTTAACGAAAACGAAACGTCGTACGGAAATCTCTCAACGCTGTTTTGTAGAGCTTAAAAAGTGGCCATGAGAAAGTGTCTTTTGTTTTTTATATCTCTTTAAATAACGTCAGAAAAAAATTAAAACGAAATCAGCAAATTTCGGTTTTTTCCGGATATCTCCGGAAGTACTCGAATTTTACAACTTTCTATTCGGCATGTTGTTAGGCACCTAAATGCGCAACTTTGCCATAATTTAACCGACTTCGTATCTATTACGGTTTCCGAGATCCCCATGCATGCACTCGAATCTGTGGCACCCTGTATAAGTGCCTAATCAGTGTATCTTCCCATTTTATGGTAATCGGTTTCCAGAAGGAAGAGTTTTGAGGTCAGCCGATTTGGGGGCCTCATAACTCAAAAACCAGAGGTTGTCAGAAAAAACTGATTTTATATTCGTGATCAGCGCCCCAAAAAACCCCCATATGCAAAAATCCATAAAAATCGTCGGCGTGAAAAATTACAAAATTTTTCACACCTAGGTATGTGTACTATATAAATATTTCAGCACTTTATTTTGCTGTTGGCGTCTCAAAAACAGCGAGTGGTTTATCAGTGTTTATATTTATGTAACTCAAAAATTTAAATAAGAATTCAAATTCCAATGGTATAAACGACTTTATGAGATAATTTATTTTACTTTTTTCATACACTCATGACTAGTTTTAATACTAAAGTTCAATCCATTCTGCACAAGTCCACCTTAAGGCTGTTTGACACTGTCACATTTTTAATAACACTTCTGCGCGCGAAAATAATATCAAACATATTTGTCTGTTGAAAACATATTTTTGAGCTCAAATTTGATATTAAAAATCAGAGCAAATATTTAGAGTATATCCTAATTTTTATAAGAAACGCCGTACAAGTGCACAGAACAAATATTTTGCTCTGACAGAAGGTTTTATTTATGTATTTAGTTTCATAAATAAGACTTACAATTATTTTAATATCGTCATTATTTAAAATCTACCAAGTGCTATAAACTACAGACAAAAAAAACAGTAAGCTGAGAGTCTAAAATTTGCTATTGAAATACTATTTCAATAGCAAAAAAATGTCATAAGTGTGAACAGTTGATGCTGCAGTAATATTATCTTTGTAGCGTTTAACAAACATCGCTGCCTCCATAAATAAAATAGATGCTAAAGTTAAGACCCTCTTACTCACAAAGACTGGCCTGCATGAGTCCAAGTGTCCCATTGAAAATATCTTTTTGATTATCCTTTTTGGAGAATAAAAATATTTGTTACCTTAGCAGCCTGACCCCAGTAAAGAATCATAAATACTATCTTTTAAGTGGGTGTAAACAAGAGTATAATAAATATTTAAAAAATGCTTATTAGACAGGACAGTTTTTATTTTTTTTTAAATTTAAAAAGTGAGACATGGGACCCACTCGAAGTATCAAATCTTATACCTTTATGTGGACGAAGTTATGATAGGGGGGAGAATGCGCTAAAACCTTTCGTGTAATATACACACTGCGTTCGTCAGGGCAAAACTTGGCCTGGCGCCCTATTGTGTCTCAGATTACAGCAGTGATCGAGGCAAGTAAAGATTTGTACATTCATTTTGCAAAGATAATAATTCTAAAGCCCTTTTTAAAGTTATTATACACTTTTGGATGTGCAGATCTTAATAGTTAGCATACATGTTGTAAAGTAAAAAACACATACCTTATGTCAATCTCAGTTCCCTCAAGCAATATAGGATGTTTACATTAATGATTATCAAAGTCATTTGCTGATGATTAACACTTGAGAATTTATTACTAAAGTTCTTGAATAAGAGTTGAATTCCTTGTAGTTTATTTGATTGAACTAAAATTAGTAGGTTTATATTTTTCAGAACACATAAACTTCCATGTATTTTAATTTTTGGTTAATGAAGAGTTTTTTATCGTAGTTAAATACCTATAACTATAAGGTGTCAAAAAAATATTTGTACCTATAAAATTTTATGATTGACTTTTGACGTCAAAATAGACGAAAACTACATTTTGGTTGCATTTTTATTTTATTTCGCACAAGCGTAATACATTTTGCGATTTTAAACCAATCCTATCCTCCTATCTTTTTAAAAATATAGTTACGAAACTACTATCTCTCTACAATTTTTCTCTATGAGCAATATGTACAAAGTTAAAAGCGATTTAGGTAAAAAAAAAGTTTTTTTTTCGATATATTATACATGTTTTCAATTCAACAAATATTCCGGACCTTTCTAAAAGGGAGAATATCTTAATAATTTTTATATACATCTTTCTAAGGGTTTCCAGCAAAATCATGCGTGCCACCTCATATATCCAACAACTCTTGTGTTTTTGCACATTGCACCAAGTGCGCGGAAACACACATATTCAACTCCCGGGATCCAAAGGGAACCTTCTTGTTTAATGTGATTCGTTATGCCCTTTTTCTTTTCCACCTGTGGATGTGTGACCCTATGTAGGTCAAGATGTCAAAAATATATGTTTTGTGGAACAGTTATGTTCCTCGACAGAAACCGGTTATACGAGGTGTGTTCAGAAAATAACGGGAATTTATAAATTTCGCGGGTTTGGAAAGTCCTATTGTCAAATTTTTATTTTAATATGTTGGTTTACATGCGCCTGAAGTATGATAAAATGTTTAGCTGTATTCATTGTTTACTTTGTCTGTGGCAGCCGTTATGGTTGGACGTGTTTTTATGAGCTCGGCGATTTTCGTTTGTTAAAAGAAATGAATCAAAGAATTTCTATTAAATTTTGCCTAAAAAATAAAATAAAGTGTAACAAAGTATGTAAAATGTGTTAATAAAGGCCTATGTTGAGTCTGCTATGAGTAAAACAGTTTACGAATGTTATAAGCGTTTCCAAGATGGCCGTGAAGACGTTGAAGATGACGAACGCCCCGGACGCTCCAGTGCATAAACAACCGATGAAAACGTGAACAAAGTAAAATAAATGGTTATAAACGATCGCCGAATCATAATCAGAGACGTCAATGATAGGTTTGTACCAACAAGCATCCAATATTGTTTCGAAACCGTTTTTGAATTGTTTTTGGCGCTTCGACGCATGCGTGGACTTAAAATAGTTTCGTCACGGTACAAAAAGTAACAAACGTTGGAACGCTTTGCGGATCGTTTTCGGAACTGTCAAATCAAAAGTCTTCTTGTTTTGAAAATATAACCCTACTTTTCTACTTATTATTTTTGTGATTAAAGTTAGCAAATATCACTCATAATATCGTCACTCATCTTTAAAGATAATTAAATTCAATGCCCATCATTAGGAGGTGTAAAAATTAATGCTTGAAATATTAACAAGCAAGAAAATAGGAAATGATATTCACGTTAGTCGCTAATAACAATAAACATATGAAGATGAAAGATGACACAGCTGTTAAAAATCAAAAATCCAGTGCCAAGATGCTCAATGCGTCAACCCAAACAGTTTTCAATTTGGGCCATGTATCGAAATTACCGTTCTGAAACCATAACATAAACGATCCCGAGTTATGTTGGTACACAAACAGGATCGTCCGATAACCGTCACGTCTCTGTTGGAACGCACTTTAATCACTGCGCATTAGCGTGATCGTTCGGTGACGGTTTTTGACGTTTTGGAACAAACCTGATAATGTTGGCATATCGATTGGCGTATGCCATAAAATTTTTTCGAATGTTTTGGGTATAAAACGCATGGCAGCAAAATTTGTTCCAAAATTGTTAAATTTTGAACAAAAACATCGGCGAATGGAAGTTGCTCAGGAGTCACTAAATTAGGTCAACGTGCAGAATTACTGAAACGTGTTAAACAGCTGATGAAACATGGGTTTACAGATATGACGTCGAAACTAAGGCTCAATCGTCCCAGTGGAAGCATTTGGCCGCCAAGACCGAAAAAGACCCGACAAGTGTGGTCAAACGTGAAGGTTATGCTCACTGTGTTTTTAATGGCATAGTGCATCATGAATTCTAGCCACGAGGTCAAATGGTCAATAAGGAGTACTACCTACAAGTTCAACGCCGTTTGCATGAAGCAATCCGAAAAAAACGCCCGGATTTATGGAAAAATAATTAATTGCTTTTACACCACAATAATAATGCACCTGCTCACACATCATTGCTTGTTTGTGAATTTTTGGCCAAAAACAATACTGTTACGATACCCCAGCTTCCATATTCGCCAGAGGTGGCTCCGTGTGACTTTTTCCTATTTCCAAAAACATAGAAAATCTTAAAGGGCTGTTGTTTTACAAGTATTTCGAAAATTGGAAGAAGCGCTGGCGTAGGCACAACGTAGACAAATAATTTTTTTCAAAAAACGAAAATTCCCGGTTTTTTCTAAACATCCCTCGTATATACCTTGTCCTTTTTCAATTCCGAGTATCTAAATGCGCTCCTAAAAAGTAATTTAGGACTTCTTTTTAGTATTTGAATGATTTTCTATGGTTTAAAGCCAGGTCGATGGAACCATCTTTTCTTTCACTTAAAAACTTTAGGTCTTTAAGTAAAGCCTTTTTTAAACTGGAATACTATAGGACTTGGAAAACTATGAAACCATGCTTTTGATCTAAGGACCTCAAAACGTGAATATGTGTAAAAATCTCGAATTGCGATTTTTTTCGCGATCACAATTCTCTTGGAAGGAAATAAAAATTCCCACTATTTTTTGTGGAGCTATGAAGATGGTTAAAGTTTTGCCATTTGCTAATTAAATGATATCCAATTTTATGACTGATAAAAATGGAATGTTCTTTGAAACACGTTTTGTTATCGAAGCTGTATCTTTTGTTGAACTACGCTTGAAAATCAATAACCTTAATAATATGAGGTTTGATATAAGGTGATAAGTACAGATAAAAAGGCAATAAATATTTTCAAGATGTCTGCGTAACCACTAAAAGTACTGTGTGTGTAAAATATTTGTGTATATATGTTGGTTTCTTTTTAAATCTAACGTTGACTTTTGAAACAAATATTACTCTGTATAATATTTTACTAAAATTATATCTTTTTACTATATTCTATGCAATTATTTTGAAATATAAAAAATTATATAACCGAAAAATATTACTAGCGTCTAGACATACCCCGGATATTTTGGCTCACGAGCTTCTTGACAGTGTTGACATATGAAACATGCTTTATTATGCAGGGACTCGGCGAAAAAATTACATTTTAATGCAATAATTTGGGGTCTTTCTTAATACGTCCCCCCATTTTCATGTCTGAAATATAATTGGGGAAAATAAAAAGCCGCTTTGCTAACCAGAACTAACCATGACCGACTAGAACTTAGGGCCTTTGAATTTGTCTAAATTATCCCTACATAGAAGTTAACATAATTTTAACAACGTATTAGAAAAAACCCGGGAATATATAATTACACTTTTTTAAACATTTATAACTTCTACCATATCAAAAATTATAAAAATTTTGTTAATAACTTCTATGTAGGGATAATTTAGACATGTTCAAAAGCCCTACGTTTTAGTCGGTCATGGTTAGTTCTGGTTAGCAAAGCGGCTTTTTATTTTCCTCAATTATATTTCGTGAAAATACGGGGACGTATTAGAAAAGACCTCAAATTATTTACACATTAAAATTTAATTTTTTAGGTTATAAAACTGTCAAGAAGTCAAGATATCCGGGGTATGTCTAGACGCTAGTAAAAATATTAACCTTTTGTTTTTGTACATCTATTTCAATATTTATTATAAAACTCTTTAAGTTCAGTCCATTTAATACATTGTCAAGCTATTCTGTCCAGCAAAAAAATAGCCTCCATCTTTGGCTGCAAATTGACCCTTTACAGCGGCGTTGTTAAATTAGCAATGGACTTAGCAATTGTTAAAGTTAACAACGGTTTAGAATGTTTAACAAAATGTCAGATTTTGACAGGTTGCCTACTAAAATCATTGAATAACACTGACAATGACGTTTTGTTAAACATTCTAAACCGTTGTTAACTTTTAACAATTGCTAACTCCATTGCTAATTTTAATAACGCGATCATCACTCGGCCGTAAATCACAGGTAGATTTTCTCTTTCTCGTAGCTTTGATTTCAATGTGTCAAACAGTTAGTAGTCGGCAGGAGCCATATCCGAGGACTGTAGGATGGATGCAAATTTTTGAATTCCTACTGCTCTAGGTAAGACGTTATGAGACTTAAATCTGTGTGATTGTTATTTGATGGTTTTCTTTTTAATAAGGTTTACCCAAAGAAGTTTCAAGGTTTATTTAACCCAGTACTGTAGAACAATCTTATCCACGCATGTGAAATCAAGTAAACGGGTATAAGGAAAACTTTGGATCTTGCGCATATAGTACGTCAGTCGGACTTCATTTTGTTGTTATAAAAGTTGACGATTGACGATTATTGTATAAATAACAAAAATACTATTTTACTTTTTTTGCTGCTTAAAAAGTTGTATTATTCTACTAGAGGAAAAAATTAAAAAAAAATGTTTGGTGTTATGCCTCTAAAATTATCTCAAATTAGCCAAGAATTTTGTTTGTTTTTGCCGAAAAATCAATTGAAAAATGTAAGTGATTTAAGTACGATCCCGGAACTCACTTAAATGCAAGCTTGAATGTTATCTACCGTTTGACAAGATTTAAAAGTAAAAATTGTAAAAAATTACCATAATTGTTCAATTTACAGAAGTGAGATAAAAACAAATGATAAATTAATGGTGTCGATAAGAAATGTTTATCGAAATTGTGTAAGCGAAGCGGTGTGGCGCCGGAACCTTCTTGATAATTAATGTAAGAATGATTATGAGGATAAAAATTAAATAACTTTTAATTATAGAATTTTGCAGCAAATAAGAAATAGTATTAGATTGAAAATTCGGTGCTTTTTAAAAAGAAAAAAAAAAATAAAAAATAGCTTAAAAGGTTTTATTTTTACTGAAGGCCGCCTTTGCTTTTTATAAGTGCCGTTTCCCGCACCTGGTTGTAAAAATAGTCCATATAAATAGCAAAGGCGGCCGCAGTTAAATCAAACCATTTTGTAACTTAAACATACCCTATTTTTGGCTATGAAAAATCGAAAAATTTAGATATTAGACTTTTTTTTTCATTTTGTTCGACGGCGTATTTATGATAAAGAAAATTTACTATTTAACAAAAACCTAACCTGAACTAACCAGGAACTAACCTGTCACAACTCGTCACATTTGTGGGACTCCCTCCTCCCTAGTGTGACGTCACACATTTTGAAATTTTACATCTAAAAGTAATTAAAACATATAAATAATAAGCATATAGAAAGAGTTAGTACAATTCTCACGGTTTTCATCTACATTTAAGTTTTGCATTTTAATAATTTAGATTTTTACATGTGACGTAACAAAGCTGATGACCCCATCATACCCCTTGTCCCACGATGTCACATTCCTCTAAACCCCTCCTCCCGTTAAGGTGTGACGTAATTATTCATGGATGGCCCCTAGGTAAGAGTTTGGAAGTTGTTGTTTGTTAGTTTTGGTTAGTTTTTCTATTAAAAGAAACTTCATTTCTGTTAAACGGAAAAAAACAACCTTCAATAATAACAAATTATTAGAAAACATCTGGCAACATTGCTTATTCAAGCAGAGACAGGTCAAAGGACGGCATCGTATCATCTCTTTAGTTTATATTTTATGTATTTTGTTTCTCAAATTTAATTAAAAGGCATAAAGCTTCCGCAATATTTTTTTGTTAAATGTTTTAAAAATGATGAACTTTCGAATGTACATTCACAAAATCACAAATTCCGTGGGTGGTTTTCTTGACAAGCACCCTTAATTTTCTCCAAACAGTGTAAATATCGATTGGTTCTTTGTTGCATACCGGGGTTCAATTAGATCTTGGAATTGTGTCTGTAACTCCTTATTGCATATCTACTTATTATTTGGTACTTTTGGGGGCTTCGTCATTTTTTAATATAGGTTATATATTATTTTATTATGAAACCTACCCCTTTTTGCGTTTTTCTTTTTGTTTCCCTTTGTCGCGGGCCCAAAAACCGATATCAAATGGGAATGTCGCGAAACTATTGCGACTTTCGCAGCCGCAAAGTTTAGAGCCGTCTTTATAGTCAATAATAACCTGTTTTTTCATCTTTTTATAGTTTTTGTATAAAGAATATAATTAAATATTATTTTTTTAAACAGTTATTGACGCATTAGAGTCTGGAATTATAATTTCATTGAAGTTGACATAACCTTCCGCAAATATTTTTATTATGTTTTTGTTTGTAAAACTTAATAACCGAATTAATGATACGATACTCATATCGTAATTTATTTCAGCGTGTGTGCATTAAGCTTCTAGTTAAACATTTTTATGATGCATACTTTTCCCATTACTGTATGTAGGTATTTTTTGCATGGGATTTTCTTATCTGGAGGGGCGTAAATAACAAATCTCTATTGGAAAACAAGGTTATAAATCAGATATAATCGTGGCATATTCCAACAAGAGAAGTTAATTGTATATTTTAGGATACAAATTAAAAGTTTACTTTTTGAAAGTATATTACATTTTGCAATCCGCCAGAAAATTGCGTTTTCCGGCTGATGTTTTGACCAGAAAGTATCTGTTTAAGGCTAGTTGTATCACGAGAGGCACTTTTCTAGGATTTTTTGAAATTTATACCGATTATTATTAAAATAATAGGCTATTTGACTGATTTTAAAAAATCGTTTTAAATTATTCTTTGGTATCTAACAAACATAATACATTTTATATTTCTGGGAAATCTGCTGTATTTTCAATAAAACTCAATGTTGAAGTTTCGCGTGACGTCATATGCAAGTAAACAAGTTACAACGAGTGCAACTACAGTGAATATTGTTAATAATTGCTCAATTTATTGGCTAAAATGGTATATAAATGGTGTGTAGTGCCACAGTGTACTAATACTTCTCTGAAAACACTACAAAAACTGTTTATATCTGTCCCAACAAGTCCTAAAAGGCGAAAAAAGTTGTTACAATTGGCTCGAAGAGATCCAAACAGTTTTGTATCGCATTCAAGTTTTTTTATGTGTGAAGATCACTTTAATGTAAGTATACAAATATCCAGCTTTAAATACCTACCGATTTATATACAACAAAATATCGCCTTTATATTACTTATAAACACTTTAGGGTATAACCTAACTTTTGGATTAGAATTATTTTGTTTGTTCCCAAAGAAATCCCAAAGGGTTAGTACTTTCTTTTATATTTAAAGGGGTTTTATTATTGAATTGCAGATGGAAACAAAATAAATTAAGAAATACAGAATAATTTTTCAATAGGCCTTTCATCTGTGAAAAGCATGGCAGTCGCCATGTTAAAATGGGGGCAATTAAAAAGTTTCGTACGTTTTGATCGACAATGGGGAACGATTATCTCCAATTTAAATCATTTCGTCGTGATGTTTGACAGTCACTGATTTATAATTCAGTTGAAGCCCTATAATTATACGCAATTAAAAAGGTAGCTTTAAATGTCATGGATTCTTTGGAAAGGAAAAGAAGTGACATTGACAGGTTAGGCATCATTACTTTTACTATACAAAAAGTATCTATAATTTTGTCTAATTAGCCTACCACAATTACAATGCTTATATTGATTAAATTGTATTGTATTTAAATGATTTATAGCGTGTATCACTTCTTACATACTCCATAAAACACCGCTTTTCATTCTTTTCAACTGATATCATTAAAATAATGATTGAAAAAACCTATTTGCTAATTTAAGGCACTTTTGTTCTTTATTTTTATTTTTTCTTCAATAACTATACTTTTTAGTATTTTTATTATTTTAATTATGTCTACAGGCCCTTTAAATTTTGCTTGTTACAAAAACAGTACGAAAAAATGGCGGTTATATGATGCATGCGCACAAAAAAATTTTAGATGAAAAGGCCTCATTCGTCTCCCATCAGAGATGGTACTCCTATATTTCTACACTTCATAAACATAACCTACAATAAGATTTTGAGAAATACTGATTGTTAAACACGTAAATAAATAATTTTTAGAGGTACTACACAGCTTGTTTATACATTTTTGAGTTCTGCAGCATAGTAGTCAGCGTTATTTTCTCAGGTAGGTTTCTGTTATCGTCTTGCACAAAATTTATGTCCATTTTGAGGTATGAAACGATATTTTGTTACTTGAAATATGTTTTTTTATATAAAATGGTCAAGAAACAGGTATTTAGATAGTTGAAAATCGAAAATAACACCTGAAAACACACAACACAAAGCTTGTGACATTTATTTACTTGCAAGTGACGTCACCAAAGTAGTAACCAACCACAGAGCTTCAGTCGCTGAATTAATTTTAAAAATATTTGAATTTTGATATATATATATATATTTTTGTAATAAATATGCATATTTTACTTTATATTATAGAGAAATATGCTTCTTTATACTATTATCTGATAGGATGACCACAATTTAAAGCTTATTTTCAAAGGTGGCAAATAGCCTATTCTGCATCGATTGGTGCAGGATCAGAATTATAAACAATACAGTTTCGGATATATATAATTGCAAAGATAGTGTTTTTGAGGCTCTTATACGTTGTACTAGGTATACGGAATTTAACTTACATATTTAATTTTAACTCTTAAACTTTTCTTACGATGTTTATGAAAAACTAAACTAATATTAAACAACAACTTTTTTTCAATTACTCTTACTGATTGTTACCGCAATACAGTTTTTGAAATATTAATAAATTATGACAAATTAATCTCATTAAACTCGTGGAAGAAATACACTATATAAAAACAATCTGGCAACAACGCATGTATTTAACCCTCGAATAAAGTATACAGCGCGCATGCATCAGAATTTACTGATTGTTTTTGAAAAACAGAGTTGCCAGATTTTACAGACGAGCAGTTAGTCGTACAGGATTGGCTAAAAATATTACAGTCAAAGCAAACATTTGTGGGCCTAGAAGTAACGATGCAGTGGGATGGACTCATAAAACGTGCAGAAAAAAAATGATTCAATAAAAATTGTTTTAAATCATTCAAGAAATATTCACTTTTTGTGTTTTGGCATTTTAGGTATTTATTGTTACTTTTCCTATTTTTTAATTTAAATCGCAAAATTCTCGTATAAAATAAACTAATTCTGTTGTTAACTAAAATGAATACGAAATCATTTTTGTTGTAAAGCGTATCAAAAAAATGAGACCAACCCGCTAATAAATAATGTGTCCTATAAGGAACACTTTAAATTTTATGTAGTATCTGTTTTATTTTAATTTAAATAATTTTCTTTTTGTTCTTCAGAATTCCACAGGAAAAAAAGCCACAATTTTGACCCTGTTCAATCCTCGTTAGATAAACCCCGTACCTACCTGTTTTCTTTAAGCTATTATATTACAAAAGACAACCTGTATTCACCAATAACCGAAAGCATATCAAAAGGGGATTAATCCCTCCAGAAAAAAAATAATCTCCTCGAAGAATTCCAACGATCTGTTGTGCAGGTCTTAAATTACCGACGGCCCGGATTCCACGGGGAATATCGCCCTATCTGTCGAGATAGAAATTCAATACGCGTCACCCGACGAGCTTGTGAATTTAGAGTCATACATTATTTATTTGTTCATTGTTAAGGAGCCATTCTCAATATCTTTAAATTGCTATTTATCACGGAAACATTCTAACTATTATCCGTGGGAACTGACTTAATGTCTAAGATACGTATTCAGTCGTTCTTAAAAGTTTCCGACGTAATTAACTTCTCCTTGCTTAAACGCATTACTTAATTTTTATTGTAATTTTTTTTTTATTAGAAAATGTGACTCTTTTCAATTAAACTATTTTTCTAATTAAAGTGTATCAGTTTTAAACATAAACTGCCTCGCTTGTCTCAACACCACCGGAGCCATGAGAACAACACCAACTAGGGCCATGGAGGTAATCCTAAACTTCACACCCCTTCGCTGTACTGTTGGTATAATGCCCGACGTAAGAGTTGGCGCACAGAGACGTCGTTTGTGGAGTAAGGCGATAGGTAACCCTACAAATTTAACATCAAAAGAGAATCGAACAAAAAACGTGGCAGGTGTGATCAACATCTATGGATAAGCCCGACAAAGTCGTGCACTTGGTGATCAGAACAGAACCCTACTAACCCTAAGGCAACCGTATCGCTGACTCGTTGACCAGGAAGGCTGCCGGGACCAAACCTTTCGTAGGTCTGACAGGGTCTGCGATGAGGGACCTAATCAAAAGACACTCTCATCAGCAGTTTACAAGACGATGGGATGAAACAGTAAACTTTTCCAGGGACTTACTGAACTATCCTGACAGATACAGCTAAACATTACTTGGCAATGCCTAGGGCGAGCCTTCGTCGAATCACCTCTTTAGAATAGGTATAAATGACACACCTCTGTGTAGATGTTGTGAATATAAAGACGAGACGGTGAAGCACATCCTTTGTGACTACCCTGCACTCTCGTCCAAGAGAAGATCCATGCTGGGCGAGTACTGGCTTTCTTTGGCCGACATTAAGAAGATTCCCCTCGGCGACGTTGTTACTTTAAATCTACTTTAAATTAGTAGGATGGCGGCGTACTGAGTGAGGAGTTCCCTTTAGGAGGAAGCACAACGGGCCTACTGAGGCCTAGGTGCAGTGATGTTTATTACCCTCCTTATTTTGAGATTCAAATTCAGAACATAAACTGCCTTTTCAAAAATAGATACTTTATAAAGTTACTTTATTCAGGTAGTCTAGATGTTGAATTTCGTTCGTCGGTTCTCATCCCGGTAAAAACTGGGGCACAATCAACATTTCTCCTCGGGCTCTACGTCATAATATGGACACGTTCGCTTAATCCTTTTTGCGGAAAACAGATATGATTGCAAATTTAATATACTGGGGTGAAATGAAATTGGCTGTTTTTCGGGTCAAAACGGGCAAAATTTGAAATCGAAGCGTCTTTCGAAATATCGGTACGATTTCTGACTAATGGGCTTCGATGCCTTAGGGGTTCACTTGTATTGAAGGGTGGATTGAATTTGTATAAAGATGATGGGCTGTTTGTGCGAACCTCGATGAAAACAAACAAGACAATTTGAAATCAAAAAGTTTTTTTGAAATGTGTAAAATGGGGGGGAGAGGAAGAGGAAGTAAGGAAATAACCCTTTATACCCAAATAACGCTTCTGTGCAATTTTTTTTTATTCGGGAAAAAAATTACAAGCATTTTAAATTTAAATATAAAACTTTCTAGCAAAAAGGGTACCTACGTCACAAGGGGTTAACCACACGTATTCACACATCGATCGACAGAGGCGACCGGGGCTAAGTTACAATATTACATCTTGAATGAAAGCGGAGTAAGTACCTTGAAATACTTTTGATTTTCAATCAGTGGATAAGTGCCATTTTCATTTGTTTATTTAAAAAGTAGAATATAACAATCTGTTTATCTTCGTTTGACAAAAGCACATATCGAAAAGACGTACAGCTTTGCTTTAAAGAGCCAATAATTATGGTTTCAACAATAAAAAATTTGCATTGATTCAAAAAGTCGGTAATTATAATTTCTTTTAAAACGTTTTACTGACTTTTAACACAAAAAAAGTCAGTAAAACAGTAAAACTTGTTTAGAATTTAAAATTATATAATTTCTATTACAAATCACTAAATAAGTCCGTCCAAAAACTAAAAAATTTCTCACAAGCGGTCAAATTCCAATGTCCGACTGGTATATTATTTGACAAATAATAATATTATGTCAAAGTCAGTTAAATACGAAATTTACCCTAGGGCGTTATTAAAAAAATAACGCCCTAGGGCCTACAAATTTACCAATAAATAAACAATAAATTATCTTCATTTAAGCATTTATTACGAAAATACAAACATACTTACACAATATACTTATCATAATAAAAATTATTTTTTAAAGTAAAACGTACAATTTTTAAACTGACCGGAAAATTCCACATTTCCATACCCCACCGCAGTTGCTGTGTTACTTAAAGTAATACTTTTCCCAACTACAAGGGAAGCATTAGCCAATTTGGAGCTTTCACTATCATCCACGTACCCTCGTGCTACCGAAGAACTCTTGCCTCCTAACCTCATTAAGCTCTCGGAACTACCTCCCGCATCAGAATGAATTGTTGCCGCTGTACGTCTTAAACAATGACCTGTGTACGCCTTAGCATCAGGTAAACCCAAATATGTAGCAATCTTAAAGGGTATATTTCCAAATGTATTTTTACCTATAGGCTGCACAGTACATCGTTCATCACGATAGCACAAAAAACCTATCAATAGGTGCACTTTTAGGTCGCCAAGACACATAGTCCCCAATTTACTTTGTGGAATGTCAATAAATATATGCTGACCCATATCACGCACATCGGAAAACTTCATTTTCACAAACTCGTCTCTTCTACAAGCTCCGAATACACCTATCACTAATGCAACTTTATCTGCCAAATATTTTTTAGTCGGCGCTTCTTTCAAAAAAGTTATAACTTGTTCGCGAGTCAGAACCTTCGACTTTTTAGGTTGATAATTTCTCCCAAATTGCTTTAGAAACTGTTGCAGAGAAATCAACTTTTTATTACTTCTTATCTTCTTATGAACTATTAATTCTTTACGTAACATTGAAAACTTTGTCCAAAGGGAATTTGGAGAATATGACTGACAAATCTTGAAAATAAGCCATCAAAACGGTTTCGTCCACACGGTCCACGCAGTGTTCCGCACGCCAGGCCTCAAAATGGAAATATTCTTTCTCGTAAATCCGCCTAGTTTTTTATGGCACAAGCACATGCTCAGCTTTAGCAGCTTTCACTAAAATATCTTGAGGGAGGGTATTTTCCACTACTTCGGACATTTTTATGCCTCAGTCGCAAAATTATTTTTTATGTGCTGTCTTATTGACAGATAACTTACAACCATGGTTACCACAATTACGTTTCGACAATTTTTTCAGGTAAATGCTAGTACTTGATTTGGTTTAAACTAATACATTCAAAATTAATTCAAATTTTTCTCATATAAAGAATATTCAGTCGGACATTAAACGTTGAAGGCACCACGGGTATTAAGGATAATAACGCTTTCGGTCAACGTATATCCCTCGGGTCAAAGGCCCTCGGGAAACACACCATCGACCTCAAGCGTTATTATCCTTATAATACCCTTGATACCTTGATAACTATAATATCTCGTTCCACAAACGATTAAAAAAAAAACGTTTTTTTTTCAATGAGATAAAAGGCGCTTATTAATAACTATATTTTTCAATTTTATTTAATTCTTAAGAAAAGCCGTTTTACGAGTTAACCACCTTAGGTCTGTTTGTTATCAAGTTTAGAGTAGGACAGAGTAGGTAAGTGTAGGGAACTAAGTTCCGATTAGATTTTTATACCTAACGCGTTTAAGACTTATCTCAGAAATTAAAAAATGGCTTTATGGTTATGATTATAAACAAACAACTTTAAGTCTTATAGTAAACATGCATCTAACTTCACTACTTCGAGAGTTAGAGTGATTAAGTGAAAACTAGTTTACACCAGAATTCATACCAAACACCTAGTCCTAAATTACACTGACGATAACAAACGGTTTATTGACAAAAAAAGTGTGAAATAGAGTACTCTATTTCTGGATAACAAACAGACCTCTTAAAGCAGGGGACCCATTACCAAATGAAAACAATTGAAATGATTATGATATGCACGTCATCGTCATCTAGGTACCCCATTACAAGAATTATAAAAGGAAATTCAGCAGCAGGCGCCTTTCGTTTGGTTCTAATAATAATATTCCGGGTTATATTGGAATCTGCTCGTCATAAAATCTTAAATTTAAAAAAGTCTATTTTCGTCATCTCTCTTCATTCTTTAAAATTAGGAACAAATTTAAATTAAGGAAGTTCTGGAGTTTGAGTAATTCGGACTGTTTAACATTTTTAACAGTCTGCAAATTATGTTGTGTTAAAAATATTCAATATTTTAATAAGACAAATTTTAAATTAAGTGTCTTGGAAACTTGGAAAAAGTTTAGATAAAAAAATAATGTATAAAAGGCCGAAATTTATTCAATTATTAAATTTGAAATGCATTTCTTAGCAAATCCCGCAGAGGTTCAAACTTCTTGCTTCTCGATATACATATTTTCTATAATATATATGATTGATACATCTTCGGATATGTCAGATATGGGCTGTGCGTTTTAAAAAATTTGGTGTAATATCCACGTGCATCAAAATATTGATTGATATACGTCACTGATGGCAATGGGATGAATGATGAGCTCTCTCCAGACTTTTTCCCATCGATTAAACAAATAAGGTGTGATGGAGCAGAAATGGGAGCTTTATGAAAATCCACTGCGATGCATGAGGGCGATGTTTGGGATTGGTTGCTTTACGAGAGGAAGGGTTAAATATGTAATTTGCCCAAACGAAATTGAAGGTTAAATTTTTTAGAAGCGTCCTGTACTTACATCATTCTTTTAAAGCGGAACATGGATCTTTCAGTGGTGAATATTTAAAATCTCGTTAGGTAGATTTTTGTTAAAAATCCAATGAATACTAAAAGAGCGATGTAAAAAAATGTACTTTTTAACTAACTTATTTGTTTTTAAATACAGGGTGATCCATCAAAATTGTTATCCCACCCCCCTTAGCTTCTTTTTTTTTAAGTCTTGGAAAAAACAACGTTTTGTATAAAAGTTGTACGGTTTAAAGTGAAAATTTTTGTGTTTTTTTAATGGAATACCCTGTATATTATATCATTATAGAATAGGTCTTAAGATGATGATTTTAAAAATGTATTACGCTTTATAGTTTTTTTTTTATTTTGAGAGAAACGCAAAAAAATACTTAGATAGCTATAGCATAGTCTAAGGATATTCTAATAAAGTCCTCTCACACTTTTACTGTCGCAAAAATACCGCCGTTGACCTTGAGCACACCCGGCCATGGGTGGCCACGGTGCAGCAGACAAATAAGTGCCCCTACCGCGTACGTTCAATGTGAATAGTCTAACTCCCGTTTGATTATATTTTTATACGGGGGTCGTTCTATTAGAATATATAATAATGTAAATGAGATTATTAATGTTGTATAATGTATTTATTTTTTAACAAATATATTACTTTGGTAACAAAGAAAATTAAAGACGGTAGGCTAAATTACAAAAAAAAACAGGTATTACAAATTTTTTATATTATTTTATTATCTTAAGTTTTTGGCACTCTTTATTACCAGATTGGCTTTTGATTTCTCTGATTGCAAAATTTAATGTATAATATTAATAAATACAAACTCTCGAATAATAAAAACTTGATTCGGAAACTTGGGCATGGATTAATGAACTTTGTTTGAGAAAATAGCTCATTAAATTTATATCCTACATTGTTTTGAAAACAGTTATTATTAAAGTTTGTGACAAAAATATCTTCTAACGATTGCAAATAATTTAAAAATATTTTTGGGCTTACTTTTAGGCCTCCAAATAAGGTTTGTTTACCTTTATAGGCCTTTAGTTTGCAAAACAATGTAGATCTATAACTTCCAGAAGAATTACAATAATTTGCACAAAAGACACAAGTGTGTTTTAAACGACATTTCCTTAAAAAGTATCCACCAACATAACCCAGGGCATTGCCAAGAGGCACGAAAGTAAAGAGAGTTTCTATAATCGATATTTTGAAGTTTTAAAATAAAGTGTTTTTTTTCTGTTTTTCTGTTCAAAATCATCCTTCTTTTATAAGGTCAGGGATGATTACCCCTGACTTCTTTTAATGTGTTTTTACCTTCTGTAGGGTCAAAGGATTTTAACGCGAACATTTTTTTAAAGCTCTATAAAATTGAATGACTGTTGGATTTCTTGAATTTTCACAAGCAGGCCTGAGTGAGCGGACTTTATTAAAATATCCTTAGACTATGGCCATAGTATTGCCATCAAGAGGCGTATCTTCATCGATATCATCCACACCTTGACTATTGTATTTAGCATCAATACCGTGGTCAAGAACAAGCAATAATTGGTGAATCCCCGAGATCGAGATTTTATAATTCGTAATCGTAATAATATACGTACTTTTTGGGAAATTATTTTTCTAGTGTGAAATTTGTACTGTACAAAAGTATAGGAAATTTATAAAAAATTTTAAACGATATTTCCAATATTTCTGAGACACGTTCGGCAATTTCTAATATTTCCATTTCCATGAAAATATTTACTCTGGAAATAGTTCTATTTACAACACTAACCAGGATTAATCATCATATAGTAATTTGTAGTTAGTCGCAAAAAATACCTTATTGTAACAGAACGTGTAATAAAAGAAACGTTACACGGTGTTGTCTTAACGGTGCGATCATGTTTGTTGTCGCGAAAAAGATGTACCAATATTCATTTTTTACTTAGGAGCGGTCGAGTTTTACAAAACAACGAATCATACTTTATGGCGGCCTAATAAAACTATCTGAACGTCCCGAGTTAGTCTTCGCAAGAGCTCAGTATGGGGAGACTGTGAATGAAAAAAAGGTCGATCGACATCCCACTTGTGCTTGAATAGGCTTTATCATTGACGTCTTTGTTATAACGTAGATGTTTAGTAACATTTTTTTTAATGTCATGCGAGATATGATAAAGCGGTGTATCGGCAAAATCCCACACCGCATTGATCAGCCTATAATTTTATATGATTATTGAATAAATACAAAGCTAAATCTGGAGGGCGATTTGAAGTAGGCGTGTTCTAACTTTATAAATTCCACATTACATTGTTACATGCTTGGACAGGTTAGTTTTATTTACTGGTGTGGTTAGTATAGTTCTAAAAAAACAAAATGTGGGTTAAAAACTATTAATTTTTTACACAGTCTCCGTGTAACTCTATACATTTATTCCACCGGTGCTCAAGAGCCTATATGCCATCTCTGTAGGCTGATTTGTCCAGTTCTTTAAAATCGGCGTTTGTGGCAGTAATCACGTCTAAATCTGAGGCAATTTTTTTACTAGCAAGAATTTTTTTCAAATTTGTAAACAAATGGAAATTCGATGAAGCCAAATCTGGTAAATATAGACAACATCGAGGGAGTACAGAAAAAGTTTTTAAGCTTTTGTCAATTTCGATTTGCTCATGTACATAATGAATTATCTTCAGATCACCTTAAGAGAAAGGAAAATAATTAATGATCTCTTGTTTGTCTATAAATTGTTGAATGGGGTATATTAATTGTCCAGCATTGCTGGAGCAGATCTTTATAAAAGTACCTGGTCGCTTGTTGAGAAGGAATGACATCTTTGAAGTTAAATTTCATGCCACCAATTATGGGAAATTTGGTCCTATGACCAGAACCTTAAAATACTTAAATGACCATCCATCTTTGGACCCATTTGGGGGCTCACTAAACAGATTTAAGAAAAATATATTTGGGCTGTTTTAATTTTTTTAAGGTTTAAACTGTTAATATTGTTAATATTTTATTATTTTGGTAATTTATGTTTGGAGATTGTTATAAGTAAAATTTATTGATTTATGATCAGAATTTATCCATTTGTAAATTTGCTGAATGTTAACTTTTTTTGGTTTTAGATTTTTGTAAAAAAATCTGTATTTGTAATTCTTCAATGGGGTTTCCCGTTCACTTATACGGATTATGTCGCCGACCGAGAATGCATTTTTCTTACTTGCGTTGGTTCCACGATAAAAGAAACAAAACAAATTAAAAGTTGACGAATGTTTTACTACTAACATACTGCAAATCAAGGAAAAAATGCATTTTTAAGCGGCAGATCAAAAGAAATTCTTAAAGATCCATATACAGCTTTACCATGGCAAGCTCAATATGATCTAAATTAAACAATAAAAAAAATACCAAGTTTTATTCCAGTCATCGTGTCACTGAAATCTTATCTGTTTCATTGAATTCCCTTCCTTAATTTGTTGGAATTTTGGCCAAAAGTTTAATCATGTAAATATGCTCTATTTTTTATAGTTTTCACAAATTTAATACTAAAAGTAGGATCGTCTTTCCTAATTTTCACCACTCACACATGTTTGCCGCGAAGTAGTATCGTATGTTTGCCTAATGTACGAGCGGCAACTTAAAACTATGTGCTCTAATAAAAAGTAATACGTCCACGACATGTCGAGGACATGTCGTAAACAAATGTCTTTTGGATGGACGACCGCCCTAAGGTGCGTGGGACAATAGCTCAAAGCCTAACTGATATATTTTCGACATGACAATTACCGATTTGTGGCAAGGTGCATTCTCCTGGTGAAACAGAATGTTCTTTTTTGCTAAACCGTAACGTTTCTTGTGAATATTTTGGTTCAAGTGGTCCAGTAAGGTGGCGTTATATTCAAAATGTATAGTTTTTTCTTTATTAAGGTAGTCTATAAAGATATTTCCCAATAAAATGTTGCCGTAACCTTTCCTGCCAATCGAATTGTCTTTGCTTTCTTCGGAATCGGTTCGCCCTCTGCTGTCAACTGTCTTGATTGTTGTTTTGTCTCCTTGTAACAAATCGGCGAAGAAATTAAGTTAGGGAACGCTTAAACAGTGTTAAACACTCAGTCATGCGACTGTGTTTTTGCTCTGGAGCAAGCAATCGCGGCACCCATCGAGCGGATAGTTTCCTCATCTGTAAAACTTCAGTTAAAATATGGTGAGTTTGCTCTTTCGGTATGCTCACAGCCTTAGCTTTCTTTAGAAGTTGAGCGGAGATGGCAAAAATGATCTCCACCACTGCAACCTTACCAGATTTATTGTGGTTTCTCCTATCATTCTTTAGAGTACCTTGTCCAGGCCCGTCTTCTTAACTAGACTCCAGAGTCTTGACACTGGCCACTCCATATATCTCGCCAGTTTTGGCTTTTCTTCACCAAGCTTAGTAAACCTAAGCCTACATAGTGCTTCACAGTGGCACCACACATGTACGGCTGTTTCTTCAGCCTCCTGGTAGAACCTACTCAGGCTATTCTCCACCAGGCTTATTCTTTCCAGGTGCTTGTTGAGTTAGATTGTCGGCCTCTTCGTTACCTGGTACCCAGGCTACCGTAAGTTTGATTGCCAAGCCGACTTTTTCCAGGGCCTGTATACAGTCCCCCACTAGTTTGGAATTAACTTTTGGAGAACTGATGGCCTTCAAAGTAGCACCTAACTCTGATTTAATTTCTGTAGGAGGAAATCCTTTAATATGAAAATATTTTATGCCCATATTTCGTTTGTTTCCATGCTTGACAAAATGTAAAACTTTATAACTTTAAACAACTATAAAATATAAACCACTTGTCTCGCTCTCTTCAAACTTTAAAGATAAATTTGCAAAGCATCAGTCTATTTAAATATGCGGTCATATGATGGCAACTCGCGCCCTCTATAGGTTAGGCCGGAAACTTTTCATACCATCCTCGTATATTGATAGTGATGAATCATCAACCACAATGCAGAAGGAGTAGCAGTCTATCAGCTCTGCACTGTGGTCGATCATACATTTTCATTGATATAACTACGTTAGACCGATGTCATCGATCCAGCCTGAAGGTTACAACACTTTTTTGCCACACAATAATAAATATGAATGGATCAATATTTTTCTATTTTGTATAATATCTAGAAAATATTGATATTTTAGTAAATATTTATGTTTATATTATGGTGTTTTATATTTTACGTAATCCTTTATCAGTGACAATAATAACCGGCAGACGCAAAACTACATAAGCACATTTTTTTTTAGTTTTTAGAATTAATCAAAGTTATATGTTTTTTTCGTAGTATGCATTTTTGGGGTATAGTAAAAGCACTTTATTGGCAAAAGTTGGTTGTGTCCGTTTTTCATTTCCGCATATAGAAGTAGTGACATTGTCCTGAATAATGGCGGATACTTCTAAAAAAAATGGAAGACAGCTTATTTGCGGTTAAGGAAACAGGTACTACCGCTCATTTCATGAACTGGATGTCCAGTTCATGACATGGGTTTGTAATTTTTCCACTTAGAGAAGCGAGACTATATAACACCATCTGGACACAAAAATCATCCAGTTCCTGTACTGTATATCTGGCATTTGTCCACTTAGTTAAACAGTCGGTCGGGTCGTCGGTGTTTTGAATGGCACGAACATTATAGTGAACTACTAAAGCAAAAATGTTTAATATCAAAGATAATTTTTATACGCTTCTTGATCA
Source organism: Listronotus oregonensis (assembly GCA_019359885.1). NCBI lineage: Eukaryota > Metazoa > Arthropoda > Insecta > Coleoptera > Curculionidae > Listronotus > Listronotus oregonensis. The sequence goes on from JAHBCN010004378.1 coordinate 40,747, forward strand.
ACATTACACACAAAAACTAACCACAACTAACCAAAAATGTTAGGTCATTGCATTGTATTACAGTAAATAGATAAATACCAAATATGTACAGGAACTGGATGATTTTTGTGTCCAGATGCTGTAATACCGTCTCGTTTCACCAAGTGGAAAAATGCTATTTCCATTTCATGAACTGGACAAAAATATTGTTCAGATGGTGAAATAAAATGTTATTACATTATCTGTGTGTTTTATTTCGTAGAATCTACAGAAGACTCGAGAAAAAAATTATTTTAATTGTATTAAAAGGGATACGGCATAAAATTAATATTTTCTTAACGGTACATCTCATTTATTGTTTAGTTTCTGAAAGCGTCTCATTTGTTTTGATGTTTTCTTAAAAAATATTTATTATTTAATTTAACAGAATGTATTTAATTCACATGAGAAATTTGCAATATAAATTAGAACTTAAAATGCTAAAACACAAAAATTTAATATTCTTTTAAAGTCTATAGCGTTTAAAATTTAAATACATAGTTGTAAAGAAACATGTATGTATGTTAGAATCAGAACTGCGACATAACTAAATTTTATGCTTTCCCAATGATTTATGGGTAGTTGTAACTAGTTTTAATAATATGTATTTATTTTGTTGCAGGTGAGTCCCAATTCTTTTTAACTACCGATGTATTGTTGGTAAAATATATTGGGTAAGTTATATTATCCTTGGACCATTTAGATTTCAACCCGTGGGAAATCCGTCACGAAATGTAGTGTTTAAGTCCCGACATAATTTTGAGCGTATGTCCTAAGTTATTCTGATCTCGTCCGTAGAATATATTTTTTCCTTAAGCCCATAGGTACGTATTTCTTTTAAAAAATTGTTCGTCATAACACAATCTCATCTTGTTCTACTAAAAGGATTTTGCGGTTTCGCTTTAGGTTTAAATCGCGTAATGTAACCTTTAAAACCATATCTTGGGTAAAGAATTATCAGCATATACTTTAGCCTTAATTTGGTTTACGGTTGACATTTCGTTTTTTAAGAAAACTATACACTTTTCGGCGAACTGCATATTTTATATCATCGTCTCTAGAATATATTTTTTTCACCACAGTTGCTTTTTTCCTTTTTATTAACCTAAAGTGATTTGGAAATCTATCATCGAGAATACAATTTTGTCAAATTTTCCACAACAATTTGTCATTTCTTGAATACTTTAATACATAATTTTTACCAATGCATGTTTACCCACAATCTTTGTATTTTTTTTAGCAGGCGGGCCAAGACCTATAGAAGCTTTTCGCTGTTTCATTTTACAAACAAAAATTTAAAATATTATAATACAAAAACGAAACAAACATTAACAGACATCAGCCTTGTTGCAACATTATACTCTGCATGCATCCTTGTTGCAACAATTGCTGCGTTACACAAGACGAATTTGAAGCCGCTACCCGTTTTATGAAAACTAAATGCAGACAACCGGCATTTCGCCAGCATTTAATAATTTTTTATTGGTTTTTATTGTTGATTATACAGGGTGTCCCAGAATATGTGGGCAATCTCTCGGAATTTAATAGAAAACCTGAAAATATTACGACAAGCTCCCATGAACTTTTTTCCTATGACCCTCTCCTACGAAGGTACAGGTACATAACGGACGCCCCTGGAAATCGTTTTTGTTTAAATAACTTTTAAAGTACTAGGCGTAATTTAATATTTTTTTAATATGATGGTTACTAGATAAGTCTTCTTAAAATGAACCCAATTAAATCATATTTGGCTTATTTAGTTTGCCAGGGACGGACTACTCTGACACAATAATAGCAATTTTTTAACACCCTGTATGATAAAGGCTCAACAATATTATTTTTGGATAGCTTTATCCTTAAACTAAAAAAAGGTATTTTTGATTGACATCGATAAAATCAACTGTTTACGAGAAATAAATTATCATGGTTTGTATTTTTTTACATTATACAGGGTGCTTTCTAATTGTACGTCAATATTTAGGGAAGCAATTTTTGGTCATTTTAAGAAGAGAACTGTATATGAACGTATGTTCTAAACGTCTTAACTTTTGAGATACAGGGTGATAAAATTTTTAAAAATAAATCATTTATTATTAATATCTGAATACCACTTTAGATATTTTAATAAAATTTGGCATAAATGTACTATGTATCAAGAAGCATTTTTGGTGTACCACATGATTTTAAATTTCCACCAGTGGCGTTCGTACAGAATTTGACCCGCCTATTTTGGCAAAAAAAAGGTGGTACACTAAAAAATGCTTCTTGATACATAGTACATGTATGCCAAATTTCATTAAAATATCTAAAGTGGTATTAGAGATATTAATAAATTATTTATTTTTAAAAATTTTACCACCCTGTATCTCAAAAGTTAAGACCTTTAGGACATATGTTCATATAAAGTTTTCTTTTAAAATGGACCCAAAAATTGCCTCCTTAAATATTGACGTACAATTAGAAAACACCCTGTATAATGTAAAAAAATACCAAACATGATATTTTATTTCTCGTAAACAGTTGATTTTATCGATGTCAATCAAGAATGCCTTTTTTAGTTTAAGGTTAAAGCTATTCAAATATAATATTGATGAGCCTTTATCATACGGGGTGTTAAAAAAAATTTCTATTATTGTGTCAAAGCTAGTCCGTCCCTGGCAAACTAAATAAGCCAAATATGATTTAATGGGTTTATTTTAAGAAGACCTATCTAGTAACCATCATATTAAAAACATAATAAATTACGACTAGTATTTTAAAAGTTATTAAAAAAAAAAACGATTTCCTGGGTCGTATGTTATGTACCTGTATCTCCGTAGGAAAGGCTCGTAGGAAAAAAGATTATGGGAACTTGTCATAATATTTTTGGGTTTTCTATTAGATTCAGAGAGATTGACCACATATTCTGGGACACCCTGTATAATATTATTTCAAGCCGCTCCTATTATGTTGGTTTTTAAGCAGTGTCTAACTTCCCCAACTATTATTTTTGTCTCGTACAGTAGGAACATTTAATTTCTGTTCAACAAACTTTCAACTAATCGAAATTATCACGGCTAATTGCATCCAATAACCCTGATAAGACACTAGTATCACAATCATAGCTAATTGTTTATTAGCACAGAGGGAATCGTCGCTTAATTGCGGGTGTAATTCAGCTCATCCACGCCGCATCGAGGCTGAGTCGGGTATTATTGGTATACCACTACTCGTTAAAAAAATTAATCAAATCAGTATTCAATTACTAATTATAGTATTCGAAAACTAACTCTATTATTTGATTACTAGTTCTAGGTTTCGATTACTAGCTCTGGTCACAGTTTATACCGTACAACGAATCAGTTATTTAACTCTGTTAATTTGAATGAAGCCAGATTTGACTTTTTCATTTTTTCCTCATATTTCGCGCACGCGCCCTATGTGTCAAAAATGTTGTGAATAAATCGCAAGCTGGAGCTCGACAGGGCCGGACTGGAATTAATTTAATCAAATTAGTAAATTAAATGATATGCAGCAACTTGAATGGAATTGGTAAAAAAAGAACCCTAGGAAACGTAATTAAGAATGATCAGTTATTTACACATAATTGGATAGCTGGTAGGCAGGTAGGTTTAAATAGGTGGAAAAATTGCATAAAATGATGTATTTGAAAAATTTTATTTAAAACCGGTTCAGCCGCTCCTCATAAAACCATTAAAGGCTCGGCTACCTCAAAAGAAATAAATGTTGATGTTGAAGAACATAGAACGAATATACATAATTGATTTATTATTCTTGTAGGTAGCCATTTCAATAAATAAAAGTCATGTTAAAAAATTATGTGTAAGTATATTTAACAAAAATATATATGGTCAAGTGACCAAGAAAATAAATTTCGAGTACATACGTCGAGGTCATACGAAATTTACATAATAGGCCACTATTACGTGCCGGAAAAATAAAAAATAATGAATTTTTTTGACTCATACCGAGCAAATCGAAGCAAGCCGAGAATGAACATTACAGTACAGTATAAGATTTAAAAATGTGAAAGTAGCCCATTATCACACATATAGAAGAATCACCATCCAGTAAATAGCTAAATCAAAAACTAAAGTCATAAAATATAACTCTTAGGCCTACGTACACACAAGACATAGAGGAAACAAAATTTTACCTTACAGAGTTTCAAAGTAACCCGAAGTTTTAAGGAAGCAGTTAAATTATTTAAATAACTACCTCAGTAAAATGAAATGAATACCTATACATTTCTAGAACCACTGGATATAAATTACTACAATGGTAACAACCGTCTGTTTTTGACAGACTGAATACTGATTCAGGATCTAGTTGAATTTAAATGTATGGTTATATTACCTTACACTTATAAATAATAGGCCTATAAATGCTCAAGAATATTAAGTTTTTGTGATTTTTTTGTTTTGGGTGAAAACAAATCTTTGTTTAAAAATTTTAAAGTGTAAAATATTCTTGTTCTGGTAAACAAAGATGCAAAATAAGTTTTAGGGAAGTTTTTACAAGGATGTTGGAAAGGCAGTTCTAAAATTTTTTCCCTTATTTTTGTGCCAACATTTGGCAAAATGGCAAAATCTTTAAAATGGCGGACAAATAGACTTTCGCGGGATCCAAAAAACTCAAAGAAAGTTTGATCTGGAGACCTAAGGTTGCCAAACACACCCTTTGCAGCATTCTGGTATGCTCTAAAATGTGTATAAAAGCTAAAATATCCTAAAGCTGGATTGGCTTTCTTGTAACTTTTGCAGACAAAACAACGCACAACCATGGTTTTTAAAAATTAAACCTGAAAACACTAGTCACCTATTGACAAATTAATTGTCAAAAAATCCAACACACTTAAACAAATCACTTGAAATCACCGAAAAATAACAACGCTTCCAACCTCCAAACAATTCAATACACCAGCTGACCTGACGATCAAAAATAAATAAAAAACCGATAGACCAGCCCTGACTGGTGCGTTCACTTTCTGATTCAATCAGGTGCGGCATCTGTTCATCTCTCTCTGTTGTGGTAAAACTGTCGTAACAGAAAAAGACAAAACTAGACCGGATTGGTTATTATAAATAAAAGAAATCATCCTCATATCACTTGGCAGGTTGAGCATGCCCAGAATATGAGGAAAGTGTTCCTATTGGTTGTATTCTATGGCTTCAAAACAGGTGGAGAGTTAAATAACTGATTCGTTGTACGGTATAAACTGTGCTCTGGTATTTGAATATTAAATTGAACTCGAATATTTTTTTGAATTAGGCGCCGATGCTAATTTGTTGACGGATGAATAGAAACTTCGAGTTTTGCAAGGAGAAAAAGTTAACATTCTTGGATAAATAAAAATAAATTTTATAACTTTTAATAAGAAATCCGATTGATAATCTTAATGGGCATATTTTCAATTTCCCTTAAAGCTTCAGGTATTTGTAATTTAATCAAAGTTTAAAAAAAAGAAACATGTACAGTGTGTCACAAATTCGACCCTTATCATTAGGATCTCGGAAACTTGAAGGAATACGAGGTAGGTTAAATGAAGGCAAAACGCAATTTGCGCAATTGATGATGATTAAAGTGCCACCTTGGATGTTTAAAAACTTCAAATACCTTCAGAGACTTTTGAAAAAAAAAACGAATATTCGCGATTTCATTTTATTTTATGAGTTTATTTGAATAGATGTAAAAAATAAATCTCACATTCCTATTGCTATTTTTTCTGTTCTACAAGACAGTGTTATTAGATTTACACACCGAGGTTTCGTCTTTGAGCTGTATCAACTTTTTTTTAATACGGGCCTGGATTTTTATTATAGTTTTTAAGAGATTCTAAGGTTCCAAATCGCACTTATTTAAAAATTCTTATTAATGGCAATTTCCATAAGAAATCATGTGTTGGAGAAAGATAATAGATTTTTTGTAGGATCTTCTTGGGAACACATTAAAATGATGTTACCGAATGAGTCCGATACATCATTGGTTTTGGGACCATAAAAGCTCTTAAAATCCGTAATCAAAAATCCAGGATGTATTTAAGAAAAAGTTGATGATGGCAGCTCAATGACGAAACGTCGGTGTGTAAATCTGATGATACTATCTTGTAGAACAGAAAAAGTAGCAGTGAGAATGTGAAATTTATTTTGGTATATCTGTTCAAAAAATAAAAATAAAATAGCAAATCTTCGGTTTTTTCTCGGAAGTATTTAAAATTTTTAAAGTTTTTTGGTGGCACTTTGCCTCCATTTAACCGATTTCTTCAAGGTTTCCAGATCACAATAATGAGGCTTGAATTTGAAACACCCTGTACATGCTTTGTTACTGCTCCTGCTATAACGAGCTTTGATCGACCAATTACAGCGATTTCATTATATGTGCATGCGCGCACAACTATTTTTTGGGATCGGTTAAGTCAAACAGCTGTCAAAAACAGGTTGAACAAATAGGTATAGTCCAGTAACTGAAGACCTGAAAGTACCCAAAGCTGTAAATAAATCTGTACAGTTTTCATTTGTGGCGCAATTTTTAGGTCTTCGCGGATGCTTTCCAGCGAAAAAAGTTTGTCAATAAAAATGCCCCCCCAAAGTCCTAAAAATGAGTTTTCCGCGATTATCTGCCAAAATATGCAAATTAGAGAATTTTTGTTAAAACAAAAAATGAAGATCACCTCGAAATCTACAAAAATGGTCCCTACCATTTTTTTCGCAACACCAATATTTTTCACAAAAACGGCCGTCGAAAAATCCATAACATTCCACACTGGATAGATATGGCTAAACGGCTAAAAAATGCAGATGGGCAAATCATTTTTTTTATCAAAACGCAAGAAAGATGGTGAAGGAAATTTTCTGGGATCATTGAACACTTGCTAAGGTCTCATTATAAAAAAGAAATGTTAATAACAAATCTTTTTTTCAAAAAATATCAATAAATTAATGAGATACTCTCAAAATATTCTGAAAAAAAACTTTGACCGCTTTTTTTAATATTCTAGAAAATCAGAATGGACCCAAACTCGTATGCTATGATAGGTACGGGTTTTCCCATTCCGATGAACTTTAAATGGTTACAAAATGTACATTATTGCCCGAGTAATGGAACAATTCGTCCGCCCGCTTAAATTCATTAAGATAGCGGCATTTTAGCGGTAGAGCGGCAGCTGAAATGAGGGGACTTTTGGGTCCCGTTATCTCGAAAACTATCGATTTTTCGAAAAAAATTACAAGGATCATTTTTGTAGACTACAAAGCGAGCTTCATTTTTGTCTAAACAAAAAATTCTCCAATTCGCATATTTTGGCAGATATTAGCGAAAAAACATTTTTCGGGCCTTGAGGGGCCATTTTCAGCCCTTTTCCACCTGTTAATGTTGATAAACTTTTTTTCGCTCGAAAGCATCCCCGAGGACCTAAGAATTGCGCCACAAGGGAAAGCTGTAAAGATTTATTTACAGCTTTGTCCCTTCATTTACTGAACTATATTTATTACTTGATATTGTATATAAAACTAAATTAATATAATAAACTTCGAGAATTTAAATTTTTGATTTGCATAATTTTAAGTGACATTATACTGATGTCATATGCCTTACGAGTATTCGAGATTGGAGAAAAGACCGCCTGAGCCTCAATTGACAAAAATCTATTGGCACTCATCTCGGAGAGAATTTCAGAACCTAGTAATTGTCGCCGGAAAATGGCCGGGAGGTAGTATGGGGCTAAGTGGTTTTGCGGACAGATATAGCCTATAAAATATTTAAAAGACGAAGTTATTATTAGATGTTATCGAATCCTCCATTAAGTCTAAAAATTGTTTTTAGTAATGTAAATACAATTAGGATCAATTTACCTACCGTTTCTGTAATTTAAAGTGATTTAATTTCACTTATTTTATATTAAGTAAAAATTTTAAAGAATTTTTTTTACTGGGTCCAAAAAAAACAAAAAACAAAAAAAATATATTTTATATAGTTTTTTTTTCTGTAAATCAAAAATAAAAAATAATTTAAAATAAAACAAAAGAGATACGACATAAAATTAATATTTTGTCATCCCCCTTTTTTTTTTTTTAAAGGCCCCAAATTTTTTTTAATACTTTAAAAAGGGTTCCCTATTTATTTTTAAAACGAAGATTTAACTTATTTCGTTAAAATTTTTTGATTTAAATTAGAAAAAAAAAAAATACCAAAAATTCTAAGTCAAAAAAAAAAAAGGGGGTAGAATAAAACATTCAATATTAAAAAAGTATTAACAAAAAAATAAAAAAAATTTTTTTAAAAAAAAATTTTTAAAAGGGGAAAACCCCAAATTTTGCCCTTTTTTTGTCTCTGACGGGTTCCCAAATTTAACCCATAAATTGAAAATTAAAAATACGGGGGGGGAAATAAAAAAAAAAAAAACAATATTCGCGATTTTATTTTTATTTTTTATGATTCTATTTGAATTATAAAAAAAAAATAAATTTTATATTCTTATTGTCTCATTATTTACTTTTTCTTCTTCATCCGATAAAAATTTTTTATTGCTCAAAATCCAAACTTTTTCGGGTTGGATTTCTGATTTTAGTCAAAATAGAGTATATATTTTTTTAATGATTTTAATGTTTTCCGCCCAAAAACTTTTTTTTCTCCTAACACATGACTTATAAAAAATTGCCTTAATATGAATTTTTTGAAATAAGATACATCATTGGTTTTGAATCTTAAAAACTCTTAAAATCCAAAAAAAAAAATCCGGACCCTATTAAAAAAACAAAGTTAAAGATGGCACAAAACGAAACGTCGGGAAATTTAATAACGCTATTTTATAGAACAAAAAAAAGTAGCAATGGAAGTGTGAAATTTATTTTGTTACATCCATTCAAATAGTCAGTCAGAGTCAGAAAAAATAAAAATGAAATCGCGAATATTCGTTTTTTTCCAAAAGTATTTGAATTTTTAAACATAACCCTTAAAAATCACAGCAGTAAAATAATTTCTTTTAATAATATAATGTGCCACTTCTGTTTTTAATAAAAAAAGTTCTTGGAGTCATTGTTGATTCGAATTCGGGACCTTCGTGCTGCTGGACAAACGTGATACATACATAGCCATTAAGGCATCGTACTATAATAAGCATTCAAAGGAAAAAGGCTAATTTACGTGTTAAAGTCGTTGACAGTGTACTCGCGTGAAATTACTTTGACGTTATGACGTCACAAATATAGCGAACAATCGTGGCGCGTTCGTCGTCACGTGATTAATCTTAAATTTTTTATCAATTTCTTATTGTTGATTATAAATTCTTTTTTTTTTATTTTTCGCATCGATTATTAGTAAAATTTATGATAAAGTTTTAAAATACATAAAAAACAAAAATTTTTTTTTTTAAACACCCAATTCCTGCAGATTTTTTTGGGGCCCCAAAAAATTTGGGGGGGTTATTAACAGAATATAAAAATTATACTTCGTTTTTTTCTTGAAATCGGTACGTTAATAAAATAGTTACCAAAATTTAATTTTACCTACCCATTTTTTGACCCGGTAAGTTGACTATTCAGTTTACTTCGTTGGTCATATTTTATCTTAACGATTTTAACATGGCAATTCTTTTTCTCTATTTTTATGATTTATATTGCTACATATTGCCAACACTTAAAAACCTGTTTTAAAAGGTTTTTATTCTTTGTTTATCCAGCTTTTGCCTAGTGCCTTCCTAGTCTAATATCCCGTCTGTTTTATCGCGCGCAATATGCTTACAGACTGAAACCGTTGTTTTCCGACTCTAGCAGATGTTTGCTGTCTGATTTTCGAATCAGCATCCCGGCTGCAGACCCAGTAAATATATGCAAATATTAAAATTTCGCTGCCTGACCATCCGCCTGTTTCAATCAATAGTGATTTTAAAAACTTTGCAAAAAAATACAAGATTGATCGCATAACTTAATTTTTATAAAGATTGTACCAACATATAAAGTTGGCTAGCCCAATTCCCCAAAAATGCAACAAAATTTAGATCAAAATTAGGATGGGAATTAAGTGCTGATTGAGTGCTTTTAAGAACTTAATATAATTTTTAAACATTTCTCTAAATTAATTAAAATATTATATTTTTTCGAAATTTCAACCAGTCACGTGGTCATAGTGAATATGCCGTACTGAACACGCTGTTAAAACCTTTTTTCCAAATTATAGCAACGAAATCTGAAGCTAGCGTTGTCGACGAAAATTTAATATCTTTGAATTCAAATTCATATATTTTCTTCAAAGGCGTGCGCACAGTGGGTGCCGTGGCATCCCCACTAGTCTGAAAAAGATTACTGTATTTAAAATATGAAAATTTTATTTGAAAAGGTTCGATTTAATTTAAATCCTTAGATTCAAATAATTTTGGGCAATTTTTGTCTTTTAAAAGGTTTTTTTTTTAATTGAAAGGTGTCCTATATTTATTATTAAATTGATAAATAAGATAGTATAGATGTATATTTCGGGTTCTGTGTAAAATTTTTTTTTTAAGGCGGTTTTCGGTTTTTTTTGGGGAAAAAAACTACAGAAAAAGGAAAATTTTTTAAATTTTACCAATAGATACCTTTTTTGTTTTTGGAAATTTATGTCTCCCCTGTTTTAAATTATTAGGAGATCATAAATTTTATTTTTTATTTGCCTCCAAGAAAACCCTTTTTTTTTTTTTTTTTTAAAAAAATTTGTCTGCACAAGGTACTTTTTGTCAAGTTTTGAAAAGAAGAAAACTTATTGAAATAGTCGCTACTAGAATGTATTCGTAGTATTTTCGGGGGAAAGGGTAATGTATTTCAAAACCCCACTAAAAACATATCAAAGGGAAATAAGAAGATCTTTGATTTGCTACAAGATCAAATCGAAAAGTCAATTTTAGAGGCGAAATGTGAAAAAAATTGGGAAAAAAAATTTCAGTATAGAAATATTGTTCAATAATTTGATTTTTTTGGGCTAATTTTGGCCCCGATGATGGACACATTTTGCCATTCATTTTAAATTTTTTTTTTAAAAATCTTTTAAGTAGATATTGCGGGGGGTGATATAAACAATGTATATTTGAAATCAAAACGGTGAAAAACCAGCTCCTAATTTAAAAAAAATTAGTAAGCTGCTTTAAAAAAAATTTAATTCAAAAAAAATGTAAAAACAAAGGTAAAAACATCTTTGTCCCCCGGACCTTTGTTTTGAAGATCGTCAAGATCGGAAGTTTTTTAAAACCATCTCAAAAAGCTAGAAAAAAAATCTTTCCCCGTATTACAAAAAAGGAAAAAAGCTTAATTTTAAAGATGGGTATGTGCCAATCAGTTCGTGAAATGTTTTCCCACGCATACTCACCATCTGTTGGAAAAAAAGGGCCCCACTCTAAAAAATTCCCAAACAAATTGTGAACCCCCTAAACCCTTTGATAAAGAAATCTTTTTAAGAAAATGGTACACTTCTTCACCGGGGAAAATTTTTTGGGGGAAAAAAGATTGGAGAGGCTGGGGGCACGCGAGTTTCGTGACCCCGGGTATTGAGGGTAAAAAAAGTAAACCCCAAGATGGAACATTTGATAAGTCGTTTATAAATTCTGAGGTGCAAAAAAAACAAAAAATACAATTTTAACCTTAACTTAAGATCCAGTGCAAAAAGTAGTGAGTGTTGGTTTGTCCCTTCCAAAAAGTAAGGATTTTGGGGATTCTTCGTCCTTTTTTGTTCTTTTTTCGCTTTTCTGTTAAATTTTTTTATGAAAAACCCTACGATATTTTTTTTATTATTTTAGAAAAATTTTTTTTTATAATCACTTCTTACTTTTTCTATCATTATTTTTTATATACATATGCAATTAATTTCAAATCATTTTTTTGTCCCCCTTCGTGACAGACCATTTTTCGTTTAAAATTTAAAATTTTTTTATGCGAAATATTGTCTTTTCTCTATATAAACATATTGTTATTATTTATTTTTTTTTTAATTTATTTTTTTTTTTAACTATTGTCTGCAAATGAAAAAAAAAAAATGCCATCTTAATGTGAGATCCTTTCCGCGCTTTTTTCTGAATTTCTAAATTTTCCCCCAAAAAAATAATTTTGACATTATTACTTTTAATGAGCCCCCGGGTTAATGATAATTTTTTGTCCGCCGACATATGTATTAAGGGTTTTTTCTTTAAAGGGGGGAAGATCTTGGGGGGGTACGTGGGGGGGGTTTTTATTTCATTCGAAAAATTTTAAATTTTTTTCAGGCAAAAAAACCGAAGGTTTAGAAAATATTTGGTTCCCGGGAAAAAAAAAAAGTCCCTTTCTTTGGGATGTTTATATAAACCACCAGAATTTTTCTCAATATTTTTTTAACCAATTTAGAACCTTTTTAAATTATTTCCAAAATACGAAGCGTTTTTTTTTGGGGGGGTTTTTAATATTAACCTGCTGGATTCTTCAGCGATTTAAAAAAAAGTCTAACAAATATTTTAAGTGGTGTTGGTCTTGACCAAATAGTAAATTTTCCGACTAGGTAACGGCAACCAGCGCTTCAATTTTGGACTTAATTTTTTTTTCCCCCGAAAGTAAAAGTACTTGAGTGTAGTAGATACACCTACCTGGCATTTTGACCATGAATTAGTTTTCCGTTATTGATTTTAACGAACGGGCATCCAAACTGAAAATATATCGAGTTTTTAAAATCATTAATCAAAATAAATTGAATATGGACTTAAAATCTACCCCTTGGAAAAATATCTTTGATTGTAGTACTATTGATGATAAGGTAAATTTTTTTAAAAAAAATTTGAATTTTTTGCTTGATAAAACCCCCTTTAAAAACTCTTTAATAGGGAAACAGCATAATTGGGAAAAACCCGAAAATTAAGATTATGATTAAAGGGGGGCCCTTCTCAAATATAAAAGAAAAAAAAATGTCATTTTTTCCCCAAAAATAAAAAAACAGGGTAATTTTGTTAAAAAACCCTTATTGAAAAAAAAAAAACTTATTTAAACATTATCTTTCCCAAGAAAAAAAGCCCTAAATTTTTAAATTTTAAACATTTATCAAAAACAAAAAATAAAGAGATACCAGTACATTTATCTGATGTTGATAGAATTAATGTTTTTTTTGTTCAACCCTTTCCCCACTTTTTTAATGTTGAGTATCTGGATATTATACAGGCGAGGTAGCGGGTTTTAAAAAACCATTTTTTTAGTTGATAAATGAGTGTAAAATCGGAAAAAGTTTTTATTCTATTAAGACGGTGAGGGGGGTTTATGGATTAAAATTAAATTTATCTTTTAAAGTGCTGCCCATTTTTTTTTGGAATACATATGCCATATTTAATTTCTGCATTTTTTTTCAGTCTACCCCTCACAATGGGGAAAAAAGCCAGTCAAATTTCCTAAAGGTAATAATATAGATGAATTTAAAAATTTACGCCCAATAAGATTCCCTTTCCCAAAATTATTAAGGGGGAAAAAACTTTGATTAAAAATCGTTGGTTACGCACTTGGTAGAAAAAATATCATTAAGGACTCACGTGCTTACCATAAATTCATAGTTGGGAAAAAGCCTTGCTATCTGTAAGTGATCCCTTTTTTGACTTTTGGGGGGGAGGAATGGCAACGGTTCTGGTGCTTTTATTTTTTTCCCAAAAAAAATTTATCCCTTAGTCATTCTGCCCCCTTTTTTAAAAATTTTAAAATATAGGTCTTCCGATTCAGCAGTTTTATTTTTTTAAAAAACCAATAAAAAAAACAACGTTCTGTTTAAATGGAAAATTGTCGAACCTAAAATTATTTCTTTGGTGTACCTCGGGTTCGATTTTTTGGGGGGCCCGTTTTTATTTTTAATATACACAGCATTTTTTTAGGTTTATTTCTAACTGCTCCCCCCCAGATGTACCAGACGATACTCAAATGTTCTTCTCATTTTATCCCCCTGAAGTGGTTAGAGCCTGTAGTATAATTAACAACGTTTAAATTTATACACCTTTTGGGGGCCCGAATCACTTTTTTATCCCTTAATCCAGCCAAGAGGAAAGCTTGCTTTTTTTTAGACCAAAAAAAAAAAGAAACTTTAGGTCGGATTATTCAAAAATTTTTTTCAAAATATAATTGGTTTTTTCCAGTGCTAAAAAAAAAGGGACTTTGGATGGACATAGACAAAATTTGCAAACATGTCTCTAATGTATTAAAAAAATTTTTAAAAAAAATTTTTTTGGATCCCGACATGTAATTTAAAATTTTTAAATTAAAGCGTTTGCTCTCTGATTCCCTTGTTTTTTCCACTTTTAATTATGGAGACGTTTTTTGGTCCTTGTTTCCAATTTGACTCTCAGGGATCAAAAAATTCAAAATTTTTGCATACGGTTTATCTGTGGTATTCCAGAAGAAACCTTTGCCCAAAAAAAAGGAGTTAAAATGGTTAAATATGAGATAAGGAAAAAGCACTTACCTTTTTCCCCATTAAAATTTAAAAAAAAAACGCCTTTTTAAACTTTATAAGAAAAAAACTTTTTGAACGGAGTCCCCATAAATATAAGGCCAAAAACTATAACAAACCTTTTGACACAAAAAAACCTTGTTTCGTAAAGTTTTACCATACCCTCTTTATTTATAACTTGGTTCCCAAATTTTTAAAAAACTCCCCCCAAAAAAAATTTAAGTTAAAGATGAAAAAAATTTTTACTAGGTGATTTTCTCCTCTGCACTACGCATGCATGTATGTATTTTTTGTGTGTATGTGTTTAAATTTTTGTATATCTGTATAGATATATGTATGGAAAATTTTTTTTTTTCTTTTTTTGGCATTTTTTTTTACTTTTTTTTTTGGGGATTTTTTTTTTATTATTGCCCCCAAAAGGTTTTTTTAAGGGGGTTTTTTTTTTTAATTTATATTATATATATATAATATATATATATATATATATATATTTTAATGTATTTTTTTCCCCCCTTTTAAAATAACAAATTTTTTTTTTTATAACCCCATTTTTTTTTACTTATTAGGTGTATCGCTTATATTTATATTATTATTATTATTATTATTATTTTCTTTTTGGTTTTTTTTGCTGATGTACCCCATGCATGTAATTTTTTTTTTTTTTTATTTTAATTACTTTATTTTTTTTTTTGGGTCTATCAGTTTGCTCGATCATCGGGTTTAAGTGGAAGATCAACCCATAAAAAAATATCGATGAATTCCCATTTAAAAAGGTTGCTTAGAATATTATCTTTTTTTTTTTTTTTAAATTTTTGTTTGTAATATTTGTTTCCTTTGAATAAAAATTTTTATTATTATTATTATTATTTTTTAAAATTAAAAAAATTTAAAATATAAAAAAAAATATTATAAAATAATAATATTATCAGACAAATAATGTTAAAAATTTAAATACCTATGAAAAAATTTTATATAAGTACAAGCCTTATTTTGCAGGGGGGTTTTTCAGTAACGCGCTTGCCCCGGATCGTAGTTAAGCGCTCTTTTCGCTCTAATAGTATCGAATGTATAGTTCGTCAGTTTTAAAATTTAATTTTCCCGAAAAAAAACAGAAAAATAAAAAAAAAATATTTATTTATAGCTAGGCAAAGCTTTGCAAAGGGGGTTTTGGGGGATGATGAACTCACACGAAGTGTTTTAAATTTTGGTCATTTTAAGTTGAATGCTTCTGAATTAGAGCCGAAATAAAATCTTAAAAAAAAAAATTAAAAAATTTCCATCAAACTGTTTGGTTGATTACAGTGGCTTTCTACATTTGATAAAAATACAACGTAAAAAATTTTTTAAAAAAATTTGAAAAAAAATTTTCAAAAAATTTCCCGTTACGAGTTGTACGTGCGAACCCCCTTTTTCCAAAAAAAGTATGGTAAAATTAAAAAAAAATTTTACAATGCGCCAAGAACGTTTAGAAAATCTCCTGGTTCTATTTGTGGAACAGAAATTACCGCAAATATTGATATAAGTACTGTGATAAACAAAATTTTAAAAAAAAGTACCTTAAAAAAAAAGAATGATTTTATAATAAATAATGTAAAAATTACTCGGTTTATTATTTCATAAATATTTCCAAACATTTCTAAAATTTATTCTTTTTAAATTTTTTTAATTTTAATTTTATTAATAACAATGTATTAATATTGATATATTGTTATTTATAGTTTTATTCACTTCATTATTATTATTATTATTATTACTATTATCTCGGCACCCACACTAGCTTTACCCTGCGCACGCATATGATTTTCTTATATACCGGTTGGTGCATCGCCAGACTGGCCATAGGAAATCTCATGTAAATTTTGATACATTGAAATATTGGCTCCCCTATTGAATTTACAACAAAATTGTATTAAACTATTTTGAAGACAATGATAAGATTAGTTCACATACTATATTTTGTTATTTTTCTGATAAGACAATTAAATTTATTAAAAAAAAAATATTTGTAAAATCGTTGCATACCTGCTACATACCTTAATGAATTCACCAGTAATAAATAAAATGTCTTGTCAACTTTTTAATTCACGTTTTACTTTGTATTAGTTATTTCAACATGTTTTACAGTATTGAAGAGAAAATAAACAAGTAATTTCATTGAACTACATAATGAGATTTTTACATAATTGAACAATTTTATAGGAAGGTGAAAAACACACTTAAAGACTGTCTAAAAATACGTTTTAACACAACACATTCTTTATGATTCTTGATATTTCTGTTCCCAAATTGTGATTCAAGAAAAAAGGTCCAATAATCCGATGTCCAAATATACCCGCCCAAACGTTTCCTTTTGAGGGTATTAGTCCTTTGATACAAATCTGTGTTCATTTTCTTTGCTCCAGTATCTGATGTTTTTAACTTTTGGTTCATTGTTTAATGTGAAGGTCATTCGTCACTAAAAAAAATTGCGTAAGAAGTCCCTATCGTTATTCGCTATTTCCATAACTTCAAAACAAAATCTGCTCTTCGGATCTCATGATATTTATATTTCTTTAATTTGCGTAGTACTGTGCTGTGATCCTTTCCTTTAACTTTGCCAAGAAGCCTGGTGCTAATTCCTTTATTTTCTTCTACATGAAGTAAAACATTTAAATCGGCATTATTTGCTTGAGCTCTTCCATCGAATTCATTATTATTTCGCTCTAAGCAGTTGCATTTATTAATAACAGTACCTTTTTTTCTCAAACTTATAAACGTATTTTAACTTTGTCATTGAAAAGTGTCTTCGAAAAAAACGTATAGAACATGCCGGATCTTCGATAACTATTTTCCATGTAATACCATTTAATCATTGTTATTTTTTTCTTCAATACTTAAAACATTTTAAAATAACTAACACAAAGTAAAACGTCAATTATGTTTAAAAAAATTGACAAGATATTTTATTTATTACTGGTGGATTCATTAAGGATTACAGGTATGCAACGATTTTACAAATATTTTTTTTTAAATAATTTTTTTTTGCCTTATCAAAAAAAAAGGGTAAAATTTTCTTTAGGAAACCCCCCGGGGGGGTTTTTTTGGGGTGATCACGAACTAAAAAGCCGGGAACCCTGGTTTTTTTTTTTTGAGGCCCCCAAGTGAACTAACCTTAAAATGAACATTTTTTTCCAAAAAATTTTTCCCCTTTTTTAAACTGATTACCACCTAAATGAAACATAAATGATTGTACTTTATATATTAAACGTACACTAAAATTTACAAAAGTTTATTGCTTATATTTAATAAAAAAAAAAACCCCAAATGAATCCAGTTTTTTATATCTTGACAGCTTAATTATAAATCAGGCAACCAATACATCACATATCTTCTTAAAAAGGTACAGAAAGGTGGATTTATTTAAAAAAATTTTTTTACTTAAAATAGACAATAAATTATTGTAAATTTCAGTGTATTTGTTTAATATATAAGTGCCTAATTAGTGTATGTTCCCATTTGTTGGTAATCATTTTTCAAAAGAGATTTTGAGGTTATTTTTCCGGGGCCTCATAATTAAAAAAACCAGGGGTTTTGGGAAAAAAAAAAATTTTTTAGATTCGTGATAAACCCCCAAAAACCCCCGAAAAAATTCAAAAAAATTTTCGGCGTGGTGTCCGTGAAAATTTTACCCAAAAAGGGGGAGCCAATATTTCAATGTATCAAAATTTACATGAGATTTCCTATGGCGAGTTTGGCGATGCATCACCCGGTATTCTAGTGTTTTTTTCGCAGTTTCAGTACGGCATATTCTTTCTTCAAACCTCAGTAAATCCGTCACTACTCGACTGCAGAGCTGGATAGAAATTGAATCCTTCTGGAATCGAAGCCAGGAATCGATTCCTTTTTAAGGATCCGAATGCTGGAATCGATTACTTTTTAAAAAATAGGAACCGTGATCCAGATTCGTTATATAATTTTAAAATGATCCGAAATCGATTTCTTTTTAGGAGGATCCTATTCCAAAAGGAACCGATTCCTTTTATTTCGTATTTAAGACTAATCGGTTTATAAATGAAATAATCTGCAATTCTAAATACGCCATTTTAAAATTTCCAAATTTTTACCTAAGATTCTTCATTGATTTTCGGAATTAATAAAGAATTTTAAAATATCTGCCTATTAAAATTTTAAATAAGGAAACACACCAAACCAAAGATAATACTACTACGGATAAGATAAACCATTCAATGCTCTATTTTTGATACCCCTAAAATGGACTTTGGCTAACGCGAACCGATGTCCATCGAGAGATTTTCGGGCTAGGCATTCCAATCCTTGAACGAAAAGTTAAACAGTGTTGCCGACAGGCCTATTGGCGTGATGAATCGCGACTAGAAAAAACACAACCCGTTTAGCCGCCCGCTTTCGCTACTTCGTATTCCGAATAATTTAAAACGACAGACATTGGCAACTTCGCACATGGTTTTGTACCTCGTTTCGCTGGGGCAGTGGTTACCGACTTAATTTTATTCGCATTTACGGAAGCATTGATATCTCCGAACTGATTCAGAACGCCCCATTTAAATGAACCATTTATCCGTAGTAGTATTATCTTTGACCTAACATGTGATTTTTAAACAATATTTTGGGGCAGGCCCAGAAAAACAACATTTAAATGAAACATTTTTTCGTAAAAAAGAGTGTGGTATCTAAAAAAAAAGGGATAAGTTTGGATTCCTCGGGGCTTCATAATTTTTAATATGTTAAAATTCCCGATGGACTTTTAAAAAGGGACATTTTTTTTTATTTCTATTCAGGGTGTCTAACAAAAATGAATTTAAAATTTTCTTACATGTCCCATTAATAAGTTGCTTGAAGTTCTCAAGAATCACATTTAAAAACCTTATGCAGATCTAGCATCGCAAGTTTTGGAAAACAGAGCGCTTTTGGTAAAACCATCATCAGTGCTATTCGTTTCGTCGTGTCGTCAACCCGGAGTCGTAGCAATTTGAGCATACATAATATGTAAACAAGACATTAACAAACTATCACATTATTAAATAAA
Organism: Listronotus oregonensis; assembly: GCA_019359885.1. Classification (NCBI taxonomy): domain Eukaryota; kingdom Metazoa; phylum Arthropoda; class Insecta; order Coleoptera; family Curculionidae; genus Listronotus; species Listronotus oregonensis. The sequence goes on from JAHBCN010004378.1 coordinate 60,215, forward strand.
ATTTAAAGTAAGGCGGCTCGTCCATTTACGCAACGAAACCAATGAAACCAGTTGCGTCCAACCATGAAACCAGTTTCGAATGCAATTTTACCTATCGACATAAGGTATGTCCGTCCACTTGTGTGACTGCAACCTATTTTTGACGCAACCTTATGAAACTGGTCTCATGCAATCAAACATATCGATCGCGCCTTGACTAGTTGCGTGCAATCATGCACGAGGGTGGTTCAGTGGTTTTGCTGTTCTATTAAATAAATAGTCAGGAAAATGCCTAGAGCCCTGTCGACCGGCGAAAAAAGTTTTAATATTGCTCTAGTGCAGGAAGTAGAGAAATATCCTTGTTTATATAACTACAAAATTAAGGATTACTCGAGAAGAGATGTTATTGACGCAGCATTATTCCGAAACATCAGACACTGAGGAAAATACAGCGAATGAAGTTTTGCATGAGTTACCCTTGAAGTTACCTAACGCAGCAGCGGTAGATAGTTCAAATGAGGTCCATACAGAGCGCATGACAAGCTCTTCTCAGAGCATCACTAATGCTAAGAAATTAGTTGATAAAAATAAAAGAAAACCAGACTTAGATTCAGTCTTTCTAGATTACTATGCAAGTAAAAAGAAAAAGGCAGAGCAACCTGATAGCGCCAGGCAGCATTTTTTGCTTAGTATTTAGCCCGATGTGGAAAACTTATCGGAGAGCCAATTTAGACTGTTTAGAAGACAAGTGCTTGACAATTTAGATTACGCCAGATTATATCGGGATTCTCCTTCAACTACCACCGAATCATGTCAGGATTTTCCTAGAAGTGGCACCTCATCTTTTGTTAGATCCGATCTCAGTATTCCACCACATTACCCATCATATCATGCTTGGCAAAGTGGTGGCCAGGAACCATCACCTGCATCAACGAACGTTCAAACTCCTCTTAACTCCCCAAATTATACGATTTTATCATCAGCATCAACAAATGAGATTCAGCAACTTCCACCAAATCACCCATCACATGCTTCTCACAATGAAGGCCAGAATCCATTAAACGATCAATATTACCTTCATAAACTGCTTAATATTAAATGAGATTCAATGAGTAGGTCCAAAATGTTATAAGTTTTTTCTAATAAATAGTTTTAAAAAAACTACTTGGTTTATTTATGTAGTGCTATACGTACCTACCCCAATTCCCCCCCGAAACCTTGTATTTTCTTTTTAATTCGTGGACCAACTAACCCACCAATACATTGAAACTTTCAGCACTCATTCTATACATTCCTTGAAATTTCCCCGGGGGCTTGCATTTCTTCTGTTTTTACAAAATCTTCTATCGTATTTTTTTAAATCTGGATGAACCCAAAAACGCTTTCGACTTTTTCTTCCCCCTTTAAAACATGCACCCCCCCCAAAAACTTCATCGGACGACGACATCGTTGAAACTAAATTACGAATAAGTTGCATAATGGACGTTAAATTGACGCGACTGGTTTATGAAACCCGTTTCATGCAACTGATTGCATGCAACCGGTTGCTTATATGGACGAGCCGCCTAAAATAACTGTGAATAATCTCACATTTGCACAGAATTTTTAAATATTTTTTAAAATTTAAATTTAAAAAAAATATATTTCTTTGATATTCCAACCGGTACAACGGTCAAAGCATACAAACCATAGTGAATATGACTCTATATGTCGTAATTGCTATACTGAAACTGCAAAAAAAAAGCACTTTTCCCCTAGAATATAAAAAAATTTTAAAATGAATTTGAACTCAAAGATATTATAACATTTTCGTCGACAACGCTAGCTTCAGATTTCGTTGCAATAGATAATTTCGAAATAATCCAATTCGGCCAAAAAATCTTAAGATAGCGGTCCCACCGAGAAAGGAAAAAATTATTATAACTAAGTTTTAACACTGTATTGCTTATGTAATCCATTTCTTTATTAACTTTCAATGTTCCATTTTGGTAGAAATAGTCGTTGCTCTATTTGTTCGACACTTTTTCAAAATTCGTGAGACTTTTATGGCTGTAGGAAGTTACATTCTGATTTTTTTTTTCTATCGTTTTGGACTTGAGCACTTAAATGAGCTGGGAGTTGCGAGTCTCTCAGAAGATGTTTTATAACCTGTACCGCCAAGAAATTCAAAATCAGCGCTCCTGAAATGATATGAACAAAAAAATTTACAGAATTAATTTTATGCGGCTAATTACTTATCGTAAAATCATTTTTATAATAATAAGTTCCTACCGCGTAATCTGTAAAAATCCAGTAACTTAAAAAATTGAATTATAGTTGGGTTTCTTTGAGCTATAAGGAATTTGCATTCCGGCTTATTTTCCTTCTTAAAGGTATGTTTCCTTCCACGCGGCCGCCGCATGCGTCTAACCCCTACGTTACCCAAAGCACCCCACTCATGTTTTTAAATGTGCCTGGTTTCTTCCAAGGGGCCGTCGTATGCGTCCGCTGTCAACGACTGCGATTTTTGACTGGACTGCTGAAAAAACGGGGGTAGTCGCAGTCGTTCTGCGACTGATATTTTGTTTGTGTTGTTTTTGTGTGAAATGTCCGGGTTTTTTTTTTTAATTGTTAAAAATTGAAACTTTTTTTTTTAAATGAGATCCGGGGTTTTTTTTTTACGCTTTTTTTAAAAGCTTTTTAAAATCCCAAATCCAATGATTTTTCCCACTTATTCAAAAAAAAAAGTTTAATGTTTTCCCAAGATCCTCCCAAAAAATATATATTGTCTGACTCTTTTAACATATGGTTTCTTACGAAAATTGCCATTAATAAAATTTTTCGAATAAGTGCAAAACTTTTTGGTTTTGGGAACTTAATAGCTCCTAAAATACAAAATTTAAAAAAAAACCAGGGCCATTTTTAAAAAAAAAAAAGTTGATGATGACAGCTCAAAGGGGGAAACGTCGGTGTATAAATCAAATAACACTATCTTGTAGAACAGAAAACGTAGCAATGGAAATGTAAAAGTTATTTTGTTACATCGATTCAAAAAAAAATCAAAAAAAAAAAAAAACGAAATTGCGAATAATCGGTTTTTTTCCCAAAAAAAAAATATTCGAAAATTTTTTAAAATTATAAGGGGGGCATTTTGATTAGCATCATATTGCGGGGGCCCCTTTATTTTTAAAAACCTCGAAACTCTTCAAGTTTCCGAGATCCTAAGATAAGACTCGAATTTGGTAAAAACCCCCTACAGATTTACCTTAAAACAATGGCTAATTTTTTTTTTTTGGGGTTATTGGATATTCAATTTTTTTGTCTGGGTCGGACTTTATATCGTCTTTTATTAAGTCAAGAATAAAACTAAACTCTGCCTTATTCAGTCTAAAATATTTTCTAAATTTAACTTCATCCTGTTGCAGATGTCGATTTATTAATGTAGTATAACAACCCCCCATCGCGTCTTTGCTGAAATATTGGATTTATAGAGGCATTGCTATGTTTCAGATTGGCTAATTGTAATAGTATTTCGTCATCCTCTTTTTTTTTCTAATAATAAATATATTGCTAGATTTTTATCATGGCTCTTACCCAAAAATTATTCCCCTTTTACTAATAATTTTGCTATCGCGAGTTTGAGCCGCGGTCCCAAGCCCCGGGTTAAACCGCGGCCGCATGCGTTAGTCGCATGCGACGGCCGCGTTGAAGGAACCACACAATTGCCTTGCGTTTAATGTGCCCTCAAACGAGCTAGAAATTACATGTCTGTTAAAACATTTTTTATACATCTGGGGAGGGAACCATGGTTGCCGACTTTTTGAACCAATGCAACAGATATTTTGTTCAGGTATTTTTCTCAATCGAAAATGATCGGATTATAGTTATGAAAAAATGGAAAATTTAATGTCAAAAACCTTCTTTAATCGCAGAATGAAAACACTCTCACTGTTATTAAAATCGTCGATTAGCACAGCCTTGGCGAATACGATCACAAAGCGATATAACGATTAATTGCGACTGTAATTCAGCTGAACCACACCGGATCGATGGGACAAAGCGACACTTGGTCGCTGACTAATTGATAAGTGATTTTCCGCGGTTTGGGGCGTTTAGAGGCGGCGCGGAGTTATTTGATCGGCTAATAAAGTCGCCGGGAAATGGCCGGGAGGTAGTATAAAGCATTAAGTGGTGTTTCAGCCAAGTATGACCTATAAAATTTAAAAGACCGGCTTATAGGTATGGAAGAACAACCCATTAGGTGATTACGATCGTTTCTTTACATCTTGTAATATAGGAGCCAGCGGTTATTTAAGAAAATATTTAAATTTCTAGAACCCTAGAAAAATGTCGTAATTTAAGAGGTGTCAAGAAAAAGTAAGAACTACAAGGTCTCTTATAGACCGTTATAAAGGTCTTACAATGTACTTTATTTTTTCTGAATATTGTATGTATCTAAATTTAAAAAGGAAAAAAATTATATGCCCAAGTTTGAAAAAAGCATTAAAAAATCTAAGAAAAAAAAACGCTGAGGG
>JAHBCN010004379.1:0-64555 GCA_019359885.1 Listronotus oregonensis
GTACAGTCGATTTTACCGAGTCCCAGTCGCTTCTAGAACCGACAGGCAAAGCCCGAAACAGATTATTTTGCTTTGACGTTTGATGACGGAACTTCTTAGTTTGACTAAAAATACTTTAGTCAAAGGCCGAAATTAATTTTGGGGTTAGCCCGAAGACTTTGGTCAAACCAGGATAAACCAGTCATTCCCAAAGATACGATATCGACCTTGACTATGACATATAAATATCCGGGATAAAATACTCACTTCTTTCCCGGGAAAAAATAATTTCATAAAAAGTGGATTTAACCTGTTAACAGAGATAAAATTTTTTTTTTTTTCTTATTTTAATGAAATGCTCGGTTAAATACATGTATTCTATCATTTCAGGAAATGGGGATTTCGTTTTTGGCGCAAAAAATAGATAATCCTTTTATAAAAAAAATTACTTTACTTAGAACATTACCGAACCTAAAACAAGACTTATAGTAGAGAGCTCCATTAAAAGACAGGAAAATTGCTGGAACTTTAGAAATACCAGAATAAATAACATAGAGTCCCTGGTAATGGATGCTTTAAAGCACTTAAACTGGCAAACTTTGGCAATGTAAAGGGGCCATAACAATAGGTTTATATAAATCTTCTTCATGTAGGCCAAAATTGTGAAAAATATGTCTCATGAACTTTAGAAATCGATGTATATTCATGAATCGGGTAATTTAAAAATAAACGGTTTAATATTGGAAAACATGCACTGTATTGTCATATTTAAAAATTATACTTATATACAGGTATACAGTAAGAAATTAGGAAAAAATACAAAATTTTTTTAAAGGTCTAACGTTAAAGTATGTCCATAACCTAAGCAGAATTTTATTGGTTATCTATAAAATTGCTTTGAATGGTTAAATATTTTAAGAAATATTTTTTAAGATTTTGCCGTTTTTCTTATTGTCTAATTTACCCCAATTTAAAAACCAAAATAAGCTGGGTGACCGGGAACGCCAATATAACAAATAAACAGTTATTATTCTTTTATTTACTGGATAAAAAAAAAACAAATTATTAGGGAATTTGTTTTATAATGTAGCTTATAAAACTTTTTTTTATTCAGAAGTAATCATTGTTTATTAATTTTTAACAAAATTTTCCAAACGGCCTTGGAAGAAACGGGGCTCGAACAAGGCCGATATATTCAATCATGTTTTAACTTAAAACTAACGTTGTGACAATCAAAATATTTAGTTCTACTTATACTACATAAAAATATTTTCTTAATATTAAACATTAAGTTGTTTCAATAACATATTCACTTAAAAAATACTCAATGAATTTACTTAAATCCTATGGAAAAACTTGAATGTATTCGTGAAAATGTTTTAAAAATAATTTTAATAAGTATTATATCGGTAACAAATATCTCTCCAATAGCTTTTATGACGAAATAATGAAAATAATAAATCGACTATAATTCCTTTGGGTCCGTTCTTTGTAAGGTCAAAATGTTCCTAAGTCCAAAAATAAAAATCTTATTTTCTCCAACAACAACTTTTGATTTAACCAAACATTTGTAAAATCATTGAAAGCATGAAAACAAGTAATATTTTAAAAAACTTATACCTACATTGTTTTCTTTTCTTGATACGTTTATAACTAAAAACAATCTTATTTTTTCTGAATTCAAGATGTTTCTAATGAGGCCATTTTCCTAGCAGGGCCACTTTAAATTTTTTGATTGGCCTTGCAAGGAACCATTGTTTTCAGAACCCGCCGTTTTTTAACTACAATGCAAATAAAGTAATTTTCATACTGTCATAAATTTCAAGTATTTTCCTTTCGGTAATTTATTTTTTTAAAGAGGTTTTCCTACTTGAAAATATGGGTTCACTAGAGAACCACTTATTTACAGTTAAAAACAACTTTTATTAATAAAATTAAAAATGTGACTGTGATTTTACAAGATTATTATCAATAAAATTTTAATTAATTTTAAAATTATTGTAATTTATTTTACCAAAATTTTTTTCCGTCAATAAATCAAAAAAAAATGATTTAATAAAAAAATTAATCACTAAATATAATGTAATACTTTGCAAAATATTAACTTTGTAGAAAAACTTGCAACTTTCCACCTATTACCTTAAAAAATAATAATAATAATCAGCTTATTATAACGTTATGTTTTATTTTTAGCAAAGATAGTCCAATGATCAAACAAAAAAATTACAAACATGCACACAAACACCTATAGAATAATATATCAAATAGGGTTTTCCTGATCAGAAAGTTCCAAAATATGATTTACCGCAACCTATTTTGTTTTTCGATACGAATTATAATTATTTTACTTAGTGTAATATAATAAAAGGAAAGAAAAAATAATTACGGACTTTGGATATTTTTAGTTACGAAAAGTCTTAAATCATTCCAGCGATTTTATATTTTATTATATCTGTTTAAAGATTTTTAGAAAGGTGGTTTATATAAGACAAGAAAACCAAGTACATACATATTTTTTAAATCTGCATACTAGTCCGTGACTTAAATTGTTTATCACCATGAAACATTTTTTTCCCCCTTTGGTACGGTAAAGTGCACTTACCGCACTCATTTGCGTCCTTAAGAAGTATTTACCGCACTCGTGCTGTATAAATTTTAACCGCCCCCTTTTTTGTAAACTTTTTATTTTTTCTTTAAAAAATTTTAATGGTTACCATGCCATGGTATTTCCTCTTTTTGCCCATAATAAATTTATTTTATACTACGGTACGGTACAACAATTTGATACTTATTAAATTTTACTTAATTTTCATTAACTTTTTTTTTTTGCAATGAGTGGGTAAAAATCTTTACACACTGAACAAAGCAAAGATTCTTTTTTACGACTGCTATAAAAGTGTCTAAAACGTATGGTAAACAAGATCTGAAAATGACTAATTTGACAAGATTTGTAAAGACTACTTTGTTAAATTTTTTACAGTTTGGCTTAAGTTTGACAAATGCACAGATGGAAAAAGAATAATTTTACATAAGCGTGTGAAAACTTTTCACACGGGGTTATTGTAAAAGCTGACAGATTAAAAAAGTACATTTTTAAATTTTATTTTCTGCAATCGTAGAAAAGTATCGGTGGAACACGTTTGAAACGACTCGTGCACAAAACCACAATTGTGTAAAGAGTCTTTTTTAAAACTTGTTGCACAAATATATTACCACCTGCATATATTTAAAAAAATGCAATTTATGTACTTGCATTTACGCAATGCATAAAAAAAATATATTTATAGTTTTTAGCAATCAATACTAGATACTTTTAAATAATTTTTTCTTAAATTTCATTTTTGATTTAAAAAATATTTTGCTCAAGGGAAAAATTTTGTACCCAACACGTAAGAAGTGTATTTACCGCACTTCACGACTTCCGCATTTTGGGTAAATAACTATTATAAATATATAATTTTCATAGTAAAGTGACTAAAATTATTTAAAAATAATAAACACCTTTAATCCAGACCGTAAAATGGAAAGGATGGAAGTTGGGTAACTGAAATTTTACGCCAAAATGTTTGGAGGTCTTTGAGAGTCGAATTTTGTATATTCCTTATTCTGCGAAAAAGAGCGTGCAACAATACTAATCGGCGATTCGAGCATTTTTTTATAAAAACCTGGTTTTTGATTTATTAGTTTCCCTCCGCGTTGTTTGCCACATTCGCAAGGCGTGATACGTTGTTGTTACATTGTAGCTACTTTGGACATATAATTAAAATGGAAATTTAAGGATCAAGCGTTTATGGCCCAAGGACCGTCTTACTAATCCTCTTCCTTGCCTTCTTATTAAAAGATTTAGTAGTAGTGAATTAATTTAAATGTACTCTTATTTATCTTTAAAGATTTTAAAGACAAACTTTTTAAGTTATTAAATTATACGAAATTATTTTAAGTGGTGCATTTTTTCCCCCTTAAATAAAACATTTTAAATTTTCATGATAAATTTAGCTAACAATAGTTTATGATTTTTTTTCATTTTAAAGTCTTTTATCCCATAAAGCCACTGTTTAATTTTATCTACGGGGTATTTTCGAAATTGTAAGTAAAAATGTCAGAAATCGGCCGGATATGAAAAGACATGTGAAAATATTACACAAATTCATATAAACAACGGTTTATAAGGGAAAATTGAATGAATACATTCAAGAACAAAATATTAATGTGTTTTTTACCTCTTAGAGTCATGACCTCAATCCCATTGAGAGGCTAGGGAGTAAAGCTAAAACAAATTATCAACATGTTTATCGGCCGAAAATCGAGAAGAGCTTGTGAAAAAAATGTTGGGATGGGATCAGATTATTATTTAGTACATTAAAATTTAGTTTTTAGCATGTCGTGGTTGCAGAATTTTTAGGAAATAAATAAACTAAATATTAATATGCCTTTTATTAATTAAATGTAATAATTTTATTTTGGCTCAAATAAAATGTTCCTTTTTGGTTTTTAACAGAAATAATAAATAGGTTTTGAATTTTCTTTTATTTCCAATAACATATTTTCTTATTTATGTTTGTAACCAGTATATATATATATATATATATATATATATATATATATATATATATATATTTACAAATTAGCAACAGCGCTACGCCTAGCATGGACTTCCTCAAGTCAGTCGTTCATTGTCAATCGGGAATATGCCGATATGATATTAATATAATTTAGCGAGGCAAAACCAAAATGATTTCCACAACGGTACCAAAGAGTTTTGATAACGGGATGTGGGCAACCGAGAAATCCTGAAAGGTACATAACTGTAAAAACAAGAGAAAATATTTTTGGAGATTGGAAAGAAAATCCTGATATTAGAGAGGCCATTAGATTGCAAAATAAACGTAACACATACCAGAGTTCCAGCTGTTTTTTTTTATATTTAAAAACTTTTTATTCTTCACAAAATTAAATAGTGCTATTTTAAAGCATAATTATTTGTGTTCTTAAAATGGATATTCAGCCTAATTTTGTAGTAAGTACAATTATTTTTTAATGACAAAGAAAAACCCCAAATTACGCAGGGGAGGCTGGTACATAAAAAGCTGCGAAGCTGCAAACCGTCCAAAAAAATCAGAAAATGGGCCAAAAATAATTCACTATATTTTACTTAAATTAATTATTAAATTAATTAAAATAAATCGCAAAAAGTATTTTTCTGTAAATAAATATCTCTTTAAAACAAATGAAAATATGTAACTCCGCAAAAAAAAGTTTAACGTTTGACTCAATGTATTAAGTAAGCGGTGTCGCCAAATTTTAGACTTTAAAAGTCATATTTCAAAACAATTATTTTTTAACCCATGTTTTTGGTTTTATGACTGTTATGATTTTCATGCTATTATAATATATATATATATATATATATATATATATATATATATATATATATATATATATATATATATATATATATATATATATATATATATATATATATATATATATATATATATATATATATATATATATATATATATATATATATATATATATATATATAAATTGCTTTTTTTTATTTTTAAGCGTTTTTATATGAAATGACCCATATGTGATTAATTTAATATATTTTTGATACAGGGTTATTGTTTTTTTTTAAGATAGTCTATAAAGCCTTAGTTATAATGCACCATCGAGTGCTAAGCAACTCAGACAAACTATTTTAGTTTGATCTCCTAGGCTACTACAAAATAACCTGCGTCCTCTATATCTTTTTTAACAACCAAATATGTATTGTACCGGGTGTCCAAATAACTATTTATCGCACAGCGTTAGAGAAAAATATTTGTAAAAGTGGCCAAGAGAAATAGCTGGAAAATATTTTCAAGTTTCTAGAACGACCGCAAGATGGCGTAACCGCAAAGTAAATTACCAGACTCATTTTTTCTCCAAAATTAGCTGGTATTAGGTACAATTTTGATAACACCAGCATAAACACTAACTTATTCTGCATCATTTTGGTAAAGGACTTTTGTCGTATTTCAATAATAAGGGTGGGGAAAGATGATAAATATTGCAACTTTTAAATAGCTCATCTCCAGATATTTTATCGAAAATGATTCCAGTGGGTACTTGTTTATAAGAAAATTTAAAGCTGTTTTTAAATTTGTTCGTCTTAATGTTGGCTTATTTGTAGTTCACCCGCTAGAGGGCGTTAATTAGGGTAAACTCGTTTTTAAATTTTCTCGACAAAGTTAAATACGAAGATATGATTTTTTATAGACTAGCTTTTTGCCCGCGGCATTGCACGCGTGGACCACACAATTTTGTCTGTTTTGTTTTTTCCGTTCTCGCTACTCCCTCTCCTTTTACTCCATCGGGTCACATCACATCACGCTCTCCGCGCTTCGTCCTCCGTCACACACTACGCGGCGTCGAGCTATTGAGCAATTTTATTTTATCGTATTCCATTTGTAATTATTTTATAATATGAATGCGGTTCCATACAAACTTTCACCCTCCCCCCCATTCAAACCGTTTACGGAAAGTTTTCTAAAATCCTTTCTTAGCCGACCTCTTCTATTTTTCCACTCCAATATTAACAACTTCAAAAATATCGATTTTTTTGTAAAACTTTTATCCCCATTTTAACCCCCTAAGGAATGTAATTTCAAAAATGTTAAAACAGATAATTTTTAATCGTAATCAATATCTTACACACCAATTATCATAATTCTAAGTCCAGATATGACAAGGTTCGATCTAAACTTTCACTTTCACTCTTCTATTTTTCTGCGTAATCAGAAACATAAATAACAATTGCCATATTTACTTTATTACTTACTATTAACTTCAAAAATGACAATTTTTCTAAATAAACTTCAACCCCCTCAAGGAGTGTAATTTTAAAAATGGTAAAACAGATAATTTTTAATCGTAATTAATAACCTACAAAACAATTTTCATACTTCTGAATCCAGACATGACGCAGATCCACACAAACTCTTATCCCCCCCCCATTCTACCCTTATAGGGGGAGTTTACTAAAATTCTTTCTTAGCTAAAGTCTCCTATTTTTCTGGGTAATCAGAAGTCTAATTACCAACTTCCATATTTACAACTTCAAAAATGACAATCATTCTGTACATATAACTTTCATCCCCAGCAGATGTAATCTAAAAATATTAATATAGATCATTTTTAATCATATAATCAAAAGCCTAAATACCAATGTTTATACTTTTAAGTCCAGAAATAATGAAGTTGAATACAAACCTTCACCCCACATTTGCCCCCTTTAGGGGGTGAGTTTCCTAAAAAAGCCTATGTTTATTAGGAATAATGTATTAATGGTAAAATAATTTTTTAAATCGTTTCAGTAGTTTCGGAGCTTTTTAATTTAAACAAACCAACAATAAAATATTTTCTCTTTATAACAGTAGTATTGATTTAGAAGGGAAAAAATACCCACACTTTGGCGAAAACCGCATTCGTTTTTAAATTATTTCTAAGTAACCTGTTTTTTAAATGATAAAAAATATTAACAAATAATCAAAACAGTCTTTGTGACAGAGTAAAAGAATACTGTAAAGTAAAAGAAAAAAATCTGGATTTAGGTCGAAAGAAAATGTCAAGCGTAGAACAAGACACCGAAATAATAACTTATTTACAGGCTCACCCATTCCACACGGCTCTCAGGGCAAAAAAGGTGACCCATTTTCCGGCATCAGTTAACACTGCTGAAAAAAGGATTCGCAGGTTGAATAATACAAGAAACCGGTGAGCGACAAATATTTTTTTTGACCGAAGAAAATAAACGAAAAGAATTTCCCAGACAGTTTTTAAATTAATACATTTTATGGCCAAATACCATTTTTTCAGGTAAAAAAAAACATTCCAATCTTATATGAAAGAATTGGTGTATAATAATATGTCTGAACGGAATGAGTTGTGATAATCAATACACTTATAAAGTAAATAATAGCGGCCTTTTTTGTGAATTATTGGGCCTGGATTAGTGCCAGAGACCCATGGGTTTATTGAGTTATTTGGGATCGTTTTATTGGACCTGTTTCTCGCGATATTTTAAATTCGGTTATCGTTAATATAAAAACTCAACGGTTTATAAAGCGAAAATAGTTAATGAATACATCCAAGAACAAAATATTAATGTGTTACCTTTTCCCTCCTTAGAGACCTGACCTCAATCTAATTGAGAGTGCCTAGGAAGTAAAGTTAAAAACAAATTATTAACATGATTATCGGGCGAGAAATCGAGAAAAGCTTGTGAAAAAAAATGTAGAGGAATGGGATTAGATTATTATTTAAGAGTGCATTTACGTTACACCTTGGGGGTCGGGCGAAAGGACACGGAGACGGTAGGCGGAGACTAACAAACTCCCACTACCGCAATTTTCGTATAGCCGCATTAAAAACATTATATTTTATTTAGGTTCTTCCAAATTCGGTGTATCGATGAGATGTTGTTTCCGACTGCAAGCCTACAGGAGATAACTTTTTCGGTAACTATTTGTCACTTAAATGACATAAATTTTACACCATTTTGAAGATAAGGAAATAATCTATGCCTCTGCTGTAACGGATTTTTTAAATATGAGTCGAGTTAAGAGAAAATAGTATCTAAACATAACCGATTTTAGGGTGACTTTCACTCAAGGAAATATTAAAAACTAAATCCAAATTTAAAAAACTATTACAGCAGAAGCCTAGATTTAAGTGTTGGCTTTCATATAGTTTTTAACAATTATCGATAACTTATACCGTTTTTGAGAAAAACATCATGCCCCGAACCCCAAATTGGATCCAATTTTCGCGGCGCGAATGGACTCTTAATGCACTTAAAATTTAGTTTTCAGCATGCCTCGTCGGTTGCAAAATTTTTAGGATAACAACAGATCTGTGACTAGATATTAATATGCCTTTTATTAATTAAATGTAATTATTTTATTTTGGCTCAAATAAAATGTTCTTTTTTGGTTTTGCAATAGGAACCTATAAAGATTTTCTTCGGTTTTAATAGATTCGAGTAAAGATCGTAGGTTTTGGATTTTTTCTTTATTTCCAACAACATCTTTTTGTTATTTATGTTTGTAACCAGTATATATATATATATATATATATATATATATATATATATATATATATATATATATATATATATATATATATATATATATATAATATATATATATATATATATATATATATATATATATATATATATATATATATATATATATATATATATATATATATATATATATATATATATATATATATATATATATTTTATTATTTTCCTGAACCTTTTTATATTTCTTTATTTTAATTAATTTTCTCTGGAATAGGTTCTAACATAAAATTACACTATAACATTTTGATTTTATTTGTTTTGACGTTTCGCCTTCCTTTTCGAGGCATTATCAAAAAATGTTTCTTGTTCTATTCTAAAAACAAAAAAGCAAAGAATAAATATACAATACAATTATGGTACAAACGATACATATATAGTTAGAAAACTTAATATTAAAAATATCCACTCACATGCTTCTAGAAAATACGTACCTTGAGGAACGTCTACATTTATTTTGATCTTTTAAAACAGACTGAATTCATCTGTATACATTTTGTTTTGGAATGTAATAAGTTAGATTGCATAAAAACTGTTAGATTTTTTGTTATAATTTTAAAAGTATTATTCTTAAGGCAGGAGCAAAGACAATTGTAGTTACCACTATAGACACACAGAACAATGTAAAATTTTTGGTAATAGGTTTGGACGCTCGCTTGGTGAGATTCCTTGAGCGTGCGTCCATCGAGAGAATATACGTGCACACGCTGCTGTATAAACGAACACTGTTGCCAAACCAATAAAAGAAGCAACAGAATGTAGAAAATATTTCTGTCGAAAATAGGCTTCGAATTTATATTAGTTTTAATAATTTTAATCTTATTTTTTTTCCTTATTAAATAATAAAATTTTAATTATTTAAACTTGTACTGTACTGATAAACATGATTTCAAATTTTTACAAATTTTATTTTTTTATTATTAGACATCCTTACATAACAAGAAATCCTAGTATAGGCGCACCTAAATTTATTTGTTTTTTTTTATAAATAAAATCCAAATAAACGCATGTATTTTTTAGTTTATTGCTATCTACAAATAAAGTGAGAATTATTAATAAAAGTGTGGCCATCAAAGAAGCAAAAAACGGCTAGTTTTTTGGAGTTGAAATAAAAAAAAAAGGTTTTTGTTTAATTCATTGCATATCGTATTGCCATTTGTGCATTGTGATTTGTTTGTGTTTTTCCTGGTGGCAATTGAAATTTGTATTCTTGTTAAAATGTCGGGAAATCTATGTCAATATTATGACTGCCGAGTGTATCGAAAAGAAGATAAAGTTAGGCTTTTTCGTTTTCCCTTCAAGAATTAATAGTACACTATGTGAGCAATTGATTATAAACTATCGTAAGTATTTATGGTAATTGTCTAGAAGTAACCGATTTGACTTTGGTATCGGGGTTTTGGGCGCGATCACGAATCTGAACCTTTGGCGGAAACGTTTCATTTTTGAGATATCCATCATCAAGTTGAAAATCAAACAAACCTCATTTACACTATTCTCCTTCTTTTGTACAGAATTCTTGATTTTTACACTAAATTGGAACTCAATAGTTAATAAACACCTTTTAAAAACTTGTTTTTATATTTATTTTATAACTATTTTTCATTTAATTGTAAAAATTCACTTTCAAACGCTGCAACCAGGTATACAATATATACAACATGGCTGCCCCGTCTGAAAGTGATACTTGGCAATTTAATAAAGTAATATAATAAACAAAAAAAGTTTTTAAAAGGTGTTAATAAAATATTGTGTGTCACTTTAGTGTAAAAATCAAGAATTGTGTACAAAAAGAAGGGGGAATATAGTGTAAATGAGGTTAGTTTGACTTTCAAGTTTGATGATGAATATCTCGAAAACGAAACGTTGCCGCCAAAAAAGGTTTTCAGATTCGTGATCAGCGCCCAAAAAAACCCCCGTATACCAAATTTGGTCAAAATCGGAGTTGCGGCCACTTTCTAGACAATTACCGTATTTATCTATATATATTAAAATTTTTTAGACTAATAAATACCTTATAATTATATGATCTACACCTAAAATTTATTCGGTGTTTAAAGTAACCTTTTGATAGTTATTAATTCAAATGTCTGATAGTTAAAAAAGTGACAACAAAAATCGCTTAAAAACTGCCTGTTTTTTCACATTTATTTATTTAGGAAGAGCATTGCTTTTCGTTTTGCAAAATAGTAGTGGTATTGAAAGTTATTCTCACTGCAATTTTTGTTTCAAATGGACCTTGAAAAAATGAAATAATACATTTCCATCCCTGCGAAGGTTGTAAATAAACCCCTATAAACTTTGTGGGGGTACAATTATCCCCTAAAATGTATAAAATCATGTACAACCTTAAAAATTGCAAAAAAAATAAGATTTTTCGGACATGTCTAGTAAGAAATATATGTATATCATAGTCTACCTCCCTTTTTAAGGGTAAAACTACCCTTATCAGTGAGAAAAAATATATGAAATCCTAGCTTTTACAATAAAAGTCTTATATTTTCTTGATCCAAAGTATAAAAGCTATATATATATATATATATATATATATATATATATATATATATATATATATATATATATATATATATATATATATATATATATATATATATATATATATATATATATATATATATATATATATATATATATATATATTAATACTTTAAAAGTTTTATATGATTTTATACATTTATGGGGATAAATTCACCCCCTTGCAAGGTAGCTTTGATTATAAATGAACTCAAAAAACCTAAGAAGGCCTTTTTCACACATCTGGGATGAAAAATATGAGGCCAAAACGCTTTTTGCATATGCTAATATTTTATTTAATTTTTCTGATAATGCGGGTTTCTTTACCCTTAATTTTAGGAGTGGTTTATTATCAAAACTCACTCTAAACTGTACATCATATTTGAGATATCCTAAAACATCTAAATCTGTTACCCTCTTGCAGGGGTGGTTTTGGTTAAAAGTAAACTAGAAAAATCTAGTTACACCTGGTTTATATACTTGGATCAAAAAAGTACCAACCAAGACTTTTCATGAAAAAAGCTAGTATTTTATTTAATTTATCCTATTGATAAGGGTAGTTCCACCCTTAGAATAGGGTAGTTGATTATCATAAACATTTATTTTTTATTAGACATGTCCTAAAAAATCCGATGATTTGCAATTTTTGAAGTTGTATACGATTTTATATATTTTAGGGGATGATTGCACCCACACTAAGTCCAAGGGGGTTGGTTTACAACCTTCTTAGTGATGAAAATGTATTATTTCATTTTTCCAAGGTTCATTTGAAACAAAAATCGCAGTGAGAAGAAACTTTTAACACCACTACAATTTTTGCCATTCTTTAGATTTGGCGATTTTCCAACCCCTAAATGGGGGTGATTTATTAAAATTTGCAAAAAACGAAAAGCAAGGCTCATCTTATTTTTTTCCGATGAGTAATGTAGTAAAAAATTAATATTTGCATGTTTTTTCTCACCTCTCTGTAAATTGTGAAAAAAAAGCAGGCAGTTGTTGCGGTTACTCCCTATGATTACAAACAAGATTCTATATTTATTTTTATGATTAAAACAAGTTTAAAAAATTAAGTTCCGGGGGGATTGGAAGCCACTTAATAGTAATTTTTTTTCTTATTCAATTATATTTTATATTTCTGCTTAAATAATCGCTATATTTAACTATGCACGGTACCTCTGAAGCATGGGTAAGATTAATAAAAATGTGAAAAGTAACGGGGTGCGGGATTCAAATACTGCAAAATCGAGTTTGAATTGAAATCGTATCTGCTCCCTTTCTCGAGATTTACAAAAAAAATAAAATTCTTTTAAATTTTATAGATTTTTTTTTTATTTATTTTGAAAATAAAAATGCATTTATTTAAGTTTCGCAATTTCTAGTAATTTGTTTCGTATTCTATGTGTAAAGACAAATATTTCATTTTTTTTTAAATATCAATTTTAAGATTTAACAAAAAAAAAATCTAAAAAAACTTTTTATCGAAAAATTAACATTTTTGATTTTTTATTGCTTTATTTTCGATAAACTTAAAAAATAAAAATATTTGTCAAATTAAAAAAAAATATTCATCTTGATTTTACATCTCAAAAAAAGTGGGGTCGTGATTTTAAACAATTACCAAAGTTTTAGAATAAATAATTGTCTTTTATATTGTTCTAAATAAATAGGTATTTACGTAATATTTAAAAACTATACAATTTAGACCCAGCCACCCTTATACTGGTGAAATCGCCATTTTAATCAAAATCCACAATCCATTAATCTCTTTATTATATTTTTAAACGTATACATACGTTAATAAAGTTTTATAATAAAAATTAAATAAATATAAAGGAGCTGATGTGACGATTATTTTTTTACAACTGTAAAAGATTGCTCAAAAGTCTGCTCTTTTTTGAAAAAACTATAGGAATTGTAATTTGATTTGTATTATTGTTAATAAATTTTAAATATTTTAGCAGCTTTTCCTTAACCCCGTGGGCTCACTAGCCAACTTATAGAAAATTTTAGTTCCATTCAGGACTTTTGAAACACTCTGTATTGACAGTTCATATTAAATGATACCCAATTGCACAATTATTACCTTTTTGTTTACATAAAAAAGTTAAATTCAACAAAAACTCTAATGTTATTTTATATTAAGAATAATAATTTATTTATTTACTAACAGCGGTGGTGTACTGACCAGCGTACCGGCCTCTCAAACTGGCCTTACAAGGGATTTTTTTTGCAGATTGGATTTGTATGCGGTTTTTTGCATTTGATTCGTATATACGGCTACAAACTTAATAAACAAATTTAATTAATGGGAAATGAAAAACTGTATTTGTGTTTTAAAAAATGCATTTTTAAGTATACAATTATATATATTTTTTCTAATTACAAACTATAAAATGCATTTCAAAAATTAATTTTTCTAATGCACAACGGCAGTGTTTCATGTCCCGTTAAATACATTTATTCACAAAGTTTTTAGAGGTTCATACGAATCGAATACCAAAAACCGCATTTAAATTCATCTTACAGCACAAAAAATTCCTTGTGCATTACTTCGTTTCCTCGACCCATATCTGTACAAAAACCAGTTTGTTGTTTTTGCAACATAAATATGTGCGGAGGGAACCTACGCTTTAAATAGACTATAACATAGTAAGAAGTCAAAACGGCAACGCTGAGAGGTACCTCAGCAGGTAAAAATTAAATATTCTAATAAAATTCGATTGTCGGCAAAAAGTATTTATACAAAGGGACTGGGCGTCTATAGTGATAACTACAATTGTCTTTGATTAAAGTGTCGCCATCAAAGAAGCAAAAAGCGGCTAGTTTTTTGGAGTTAAATAAAAAAACTTTTTTGTTTAATTCATAGCATATCGTATTGCCATTTGTGCTTGTGTATTGTTTGTGTTTTCCCTGTGGTAATTAAAGTTTATATTCTTGTTAGAAAGTCGGGAAATCTATGTCAATATTATGACTGCCGAGTGAGTCGAAAAGCAAATAAAGTTAGGCTTTTTCGTTTTCCCCACAAGAATAGTACACTATGTAAGCAATTAATTATAAACTGTGGTAAGTATTTATCTATGTATATTAAAACTATTTAGACTAATAAATACCTTATAATTATATAATCGACACCTAAAATTTAATAGGTGTTTAAAGTAACCTATTGATAGTTATAAATTCAAATATTTATTATTTAAAAGAGTGACCGCAAAAACTGCTTAAAAACTGCCTGCTATTTCACATTTATTTATTTAGGAAAGGCAGTGCTTTTCGTTTTTTGCAAATTTTTAAAAATCACTTCTATTTAGGGGTTGGAAAGATGCCAAATCTAAAACATTGCAAAAATACAGTGGTATTAAAAGTTATTCTCACTGCAATTTTTGTATTAAATGGACCTTGAAAAAATGAAATATTACATTTCATCCCTACGAAGGTTGTAAATGAACCCCCATCAACTATGTGGGTGTACAGTCATACCCTAAAATATATAAAATCATGTACAACTTTAAAAATTGCAAAAAAATCAGATTTTTTGGACATGTCTAATAATGAATAAATGTATATATGATACTCAACCACCCTTTTCTAAGGGCAAAACTACCCTTATCAGTGAGAAAATATAAACGAAATCCTAGCTTTTACAAAAAAAGTCTTAGCTTCGCATTTTTTTGATCCAAGTATAAAAAGCAGGTGTACCTAGATTTTTTGAGATCACTTTTAACCAAAACCACCCCTGCAAGGGGGTAAATTCATCCCCTAAAATTAAGAAAATTCATGTTATATTTGAGGTATTCTGAAACATCAAAATATATTTTTTAATACTTTAAAAGTTTTATATGATTTAATACATTTAAGGGGATAAATTTACCCCCTTGCAAGGTAGTTTTGATTAGAATTGAACTCGAAAAACCTAGGAAGGCCTATTTTATACATCTAGAATGAAAAATATGAGGCCAAACCACTTTTTGCATAAGCAAACATTTTATTCAATTTTTCTGATAATACGGGTTTCTTTACCCTTAATTTTAGGAGTGGTTTATTATCAAAACTCACTCCCAACTGTCCATTATATTTGAGATACCTTACAACAATTATAAGTTGTTTATGATTTTCTACATTTTAGGGATGAATATACCCCCTTGCAGGGGTGGTTTTGTTTAAAAGTAAACTAGCAAAATCTAGTGTCACCTGGTATATATACACTTGGATCAAAAAAATACCAACTAAGTCTTTTCCTGAAAAAGCTAGTATTTTATTTAATTTTTCCTATTGATAAGGTTATTTCCACCCTATTTCAACCCTTAGAATAGGGTAGTTGGCTATCAAAAACATTTATTTCTTATTAGACATGTCCTAAAAAACCCAAAATTTTGCAATTTTTGAAGTTGTATACGATTTTATATATTTTAGGGGATGATTGCACCCACACATAGTTTATGGGGGATGGTTTACAACCTTCTTAGGTATGAAAATGTATTATTTTATTTTTATAAAGTCCATTTAAAACAAAAATCGCAGTGAGAAGAAACTTTTAATACCACTACAATTTTCGCAATTCTTCAGATTTGGCGATTTTCCAACCCCTAAATGGGGGTGATTTTTTAAAATTTGCAAAAAACAAAAAGCAATGCTCATCTTATTTTTTTGTGACGAGAAATTTAGTATAAAATTCATATTTGCATTTTTTTCTCACTTCTCTGTAAATTGTGAAAAAAAAACAGGCAGTTGTTGCGGTTACTTCTTATGATTACAAACAAGGTTCTATATTTATTTTTAGGACTTGTTTTGGGGGGATTGGAAGCCACTTACACTGGGAAATATGGGAAACAATTTAGGTAGCCGTTAATTTTAATTGGATAGTAATTTGTTTCTTATTTAATTATATTTTATATTCCTGCTTTCATAATCGGTATATATAACTATGCACGGTACCTCTCAAGCATGGGTAAGATTAATAAAAATGTAAAAGGTAACGGGGCGCGGGATTCGAATACTCTATGTTGGTACTGCAAAATCCAGTTTGAATTGAAATCGTATCTGCTCCCTTTCTCGAGATTTACAAAAATTTTTTTTTAATTTTATAGATTTTTTTTTATTTATTTTGAAAATAAAAATGCATTTATTTAGGTTTCGCAATTTCTAGTAATTTGTTTCATATTCCACGTGTAAAGACAAATATTTCGTTATTTTTAAATATCAATTTTAAGATTTAACAAAAAAAAAAATTCTAAAAAACTTTTTAATGAAAAATTAACATTTTTGATTTTTTTATTACTTTATTTTCGATAAACTTTAAAAATAAAAATATTTGTCAAATTAAAAAAAAATATTCATGTTAATTTTACATCCCAAAAAAGTGGGGTCGTGATTTTAAACAATTACCAAAATTTTAGAATAAATAATTGGCTTTTATATTGTTCTTAATAAATAGGTTTTGCGTAATACTTAAAAACTATACAAATTAGACCCAGCAACCCTTATACTAAGTAAATAAAGTTTTATAATAAAAGTACAATAAATATAAAAGAGCTGATGTGAAGATTTTTTTTCCTATTTTTTCGAAGAAATTATAGGACCTGTAATTTGATTTATATAATTGTTAATAATTTTTAAATATTTCAAGCTAAATTTCCTAAACCCCTTGGGCTCACTAGCCAACCTATAGAAAATTTTAGTTTCACTCAGGACTTTTGAAACACTCTGTATTTACATTTCATATTAAATGATGCCCAATTGCACAATTATTACCTTTTCGTTTACATAAAAAAGTTAAATTCAACAAAAACTCTAATGTTATTTTATATTAAAATATTAATTTATTTATTCACTAACAGCGGTGGCGTACTGGCCAGCGTACTAGCCTCTCAAATAGGCCTTACGAGGGATTTTTTTGCAGATTGGATTTGTATGCGGTTTTTTGCATTTGATTCGTATGAACGGCAACAAACTTAATAAACAAATTTAATTAATGGGAAAGGAAAAACTGGATTTGTGTATTAAAAAATGCATTTTAAGTTTACAATTATATATACTCTTTTTTAATTACAAACTATAAAATGCATTCAAAAAATTTATTTTTCTAATGCACACAGGCAGTTTTTCATTTCCCGTTAATAAAATTTGTTCACACAATTTTTAGAGGTTCGTACGAATCGAATACCAAAAACCGCATTTAAATCCATCTTACAGCACAAAAAATTCATCGTGCATTACTTCGTTTCCCCGACTAATATCTGTGCAAAAAGCAGTGTGTTGTTTTTGCGACATAAATATGTGCGAAGGGAGCCTACGCTTTAAATAGACTATAGTAGTGTTAGATAGGGCATTCTGCATCCTCCGCCTTCGGAGCAGCTTATTATCTCGTAATCTAGACGTCACGCATTAATTAGGAAACGTGGGCTAGACCTATTTTAGAGTACTGCGCATGCGCTAAAATAATGACACCTGTCAGCTGTCAAATTACACCTGTCACCTGTCATATTTCGCGAACCACGTGACTTAGAACCTGCTTACGTGGCTGAGATCTATCTTAGGGCCTTACGCAAGCGCTAAAAATAGTGGCGGCTGTCAAATGTCAGCTGCAACTTGTCAAACGTCAAATGTCACCTGTCATATTTCGCGACCCACGTGACTTAGGAAATTTATCTTACGTGGATGAGATATATGTTAAGGTCTTACGCATGCGCTAAAATAATGACTCCTGTCAGCTGTCACCTGTCACGCTGATCCCCGATGATGGCAATGGCGGTTAAAATCGAAACATTGTTTAGGATACTTGGGCTATGGTCTTATATTGCGCGAAAATTGTAAGACATAACGTTCGGAAGTTATCGGTTAACACCTGAACCCCGATGATGAAGATGACGGGTAAAATCGAAACGATGTTTAGGATACATAGCAGAAGGTATTGATTTATCGCGAAAATTGTAAGTTATACCGTTCGGAAGTTATCGGTTAACATCGGGACCCCGATGATGAAGATGACGGGTAAAATCGAAACGTTGTTTACTTGGGCAAAGTCATTGAATTGAGGATGTATAACCTAAGGTTTTGATTTATCGTATAAATTGTAAGTTATACCGTTCGGATGTTATCGGCTAAACCCGGAACCCCGATAATGAGGATGACGGATAAAATCGAAACGTTGTTTAGGATACTTGTGATAAGACACTGATTTGCAATGAAAATTGTAAGTTATACCGGTCGGACGCCATCGTCTCGTTAGCGCTGATGATGACGACTCACGAATTAGTGTAACGTCGTACCTATCGAATAGGCTAACACCAGAATCCCGATGATGATGATGGATAAACTTGAAACGCTGTTTAATACATCATTTTGAGCTAAGGATTATATATTGTATGTAAACATCTTTAAACATAAAGGCACTACATCTGTTTAAAATAAGTTGGAAGACATCAATTAGCGATTAGTGCGGTACCCCTATAGTAAATAAATCATTGTGGTCTTAGTATTACGCCTAAAGGAATAAAACTTAACCAAATAATAGTTGTTAACGTCAATAATATCAAGGTCAAACTTGTCAAACGCGTCAAACCTAACATGTTTGCGGTCTCCGCATAGACCTGGTGCTTAAGAGCAGAGCGCAGAACCTTATAATTATAATCTCATATACTGTTTTTATAAATAACAGCCCTGTATTTTCAAATAACAGCACTGTATTTTCTAATAACAGCCCTGTATTTTCAAATAACAGCATTGTATTTTCAAATAACAGCCCTGTTTTTCCAAATAACAGCCCTGTTTTTCCAAATAACAGCCCTGTATTTCCAAATAACAGCACCGTGTTCTCAAATAACATCCCTGTTTTTCCAAATAATAGCCCTGTTTTTCCAAATAACAGCACTGTATTTTTAAATAACAGCCCTGTATTTTCAAATAACAGCACTATATTTTCAAATAACAGCCCTGTTTTCCCAAATAACAGCCCTGTATTTCCAAATACCAGCCCTGGTTTTCCAAATAACAGCCCTGTTTTTTAAATAACAGCCCTGTTTTCCCAAATAACAACCCTGTATTTTCAAATAACAGCACTGTTTTTTAAATAACAGCCCTGTATTTGCAACTAACAGCACTGTTTTGCCAAATAACAGCCCTGTTTTTACAAAAAACAGCATACGCCAAACGTGCAAAGTAGTACCATTTACATAATATTGCACAATATTACGCAATTGTTTCGTATGACTTCATCGAGGCTTCTGGCAACTGTCTTGTGATTGGTTAGTTGAAGTGGATTATAATTTATTCATATCAGATATGCTTTAGATATGTAAATGAGGCTTATCAACGTCCGGTGACCTTGAGGTGGGTAACCTTTTATCTCGGCGGACAGCGGACAGCGGACATCTGTTCTTTGACGTCATCGTGGTTAGTTGTGGTTTGTACCTCTCTCTCTCTCGTTAAGGTGTTATCTTATCTTCCTTCCTCCTTCTCTCGCGTCGCTAGCGACCCAGACTCGTCTGGAGAGAGCATGCGCAGTACTCTAAAATAGGTCTAGCCCACGTTTCCTAATTAATGCGTGACGTCAAGATTACGAGATAATAAGCTGCTCCGGAGGCGGAGGATGCAGATTGCCCTATCTAACACTAATGACTATGACAAAGTAAGAAGTTTAAACGGCAACGCTGAGAGGTACCTCAGCAGGTAAAAATTAAATATTCTAATAAAATCCGATTGTCGGCAAAAAGTATTTATACAAAGGGACTGGGCGCCTATAGTGATAACTACAATTGTCTTTGGCAGGAGTTAACTTTTGTATATTAAGGTTGGACTATAAGTTTTAAATAATAATGTTGTTATAAATTTGGCCTAATTTACCTACATCGGTTTTGTCGTTAATCGAATTTTTGTCACGTTTAATTTCAATCATTTCTTTTATTGTTAGCTTGAGAAGGTTTTTATCTTTATTTAGTATTTTGGTGTCATTGTAACAAAATATGTGTGAAGTATCTCGCTCATGTTTATGTAATGCTGTTGAAGCCCCAGATTGGTACTTATGACCATTTATTCTGTTTTTTAGCAATTGTGTAGTCATTCCGATGTACGTTTTTGAGCAATTACAAGGTATGGAATAAACAACATTTGACTGTTTAAAGATGGGTGTTTTACTTTTTAATGATGTAAACATAGAGTTTAATTTATTATGAGATTTGTGACAAGTTCGCACACCATGTTTGCCTAGAATATGTGAAATTTTCTCTGAAAGGCCACTAGTGTATGGTAATGCCACGTATTTATATTCTGTTTCCGCTTGGTTTTTTGTTTAGTTTGTAATTTGTTATAAATTTTAAACTTTATTTGTTTGATAATTCTGTTAATATCCTCAATTTTAAAGTTATTTTTTATGAGCGTATCTCTAACTTTATTTAGACTTGGTGGTCGTAATACTGGCGACGTGAGATGTATTGCACGGTCCACTAATCCTATGATTACACTTATTTTATGTTTTTTAGGGTGACATGACATGTAATTTAGATATCGACCTGACCACGTAGGTTTGGTGTACCATTGTGTTAAAATTGTTTTTGTTTTATATTTGCGTGTCAGAGTCATATCCAAAAAGGTGATTTTGTTATTAGTTTCAATTTCGATTGTGAACTGTAATTGTTTATGAAAACTATTAAAACTATTAAGGATATTATCAGTTTTATTTTCTGGTACCGCCATTAAACAGTCATCGACATATCTCTTGAAAGACAAAAATATCTAGGTTTGATTTCTCTCTCACGCTTTCCTCTAAGTATTCCATAACTAGTTGTGCTATGGTTGATGATATGGGTGAGCCCATAGCACAGCCATTAATCTGTTTCTAAAATGGAGATTCGTATTAAAAATAATTATTAAATAAGGTAAGCGAAACACCTTCCATAAAATTTGTTTTTGACATGGTTGTGTGTTCTTTAATTAAATCCCATTTATCAGATAGAATTTTGTGGATTAGTGCGTTAGGTATGTTTGTATATAGCTATACGACGTCTAAGGAAAGCAATTTATAGTTATCAGGAATGACTACGGTGTCTATAAAGTTCTTAAAAGAAAAAGAGTCTTTTATATAGTATTCATTCTTACGAGTAATGTTTGAGAGACAGTTTGTCAAATACCTTGATAGGTTGTAAAATGGCGATTGAATACAGGATACAATAGGTCTTAGAGGTATACCATTTTTGTGTATTTTAGGGAGTCCGTACATTTTAATGGCGGTACCAGAAAATAAAACTGATAATATCCTCAATAGTTTTAATAGTTTTCATAAACAATTACAGGTCACAATCGAAATTGAAACTAATAACAAAATCAACTTTTTGGATATGACTCTGACACGCAACTATAAAACAAAAACAATTTTAACACCCATAACTTCAAATCACAAACCGTGGTTTTCTAAATCCTGTGACAAAGCCAGACTTTTAAAAATTCAAGCCCAAAAAAAGTTTCTTCAAAACCCCAGTCCCGAAAATCGACAGGCTAGCATCGAAGCGAAAAATCAGTATAATCAAACCATCTCAGAAGCAAAAGACCATTTTTACAATCGAATAAAAGATAAAGTTCTCTCTTGCTTAAATGGCAGTAAAGCTTTATGGTCCTTTGCCAAAAATATTAGTCAGAACTTTTGCACAAATTCTTTTCCACCCATAATCTCTGAAGATGGAATTGTCTCCACCTCCAAAGGAAAAGCCGAACTATTTGCCAAACAATTTGCTGCCAATTCTACGCTTGATCCTCCTATTAATCTTCCTCTTCCAACAGTTGTCCCCGTTTCTCATAAAATGTCCGATATAAATTTTAAAGTCAAGCAGATCAAGCGTATTCTTTCTTCTCTTAATACTAAAAAATGGTCTGGGCTGGATGGCATACCAGCAATCGTCTTAAAAAAATGTGCTCCCGAGCTTGCATCCATCTTAACTCGCCTCTTTCGAATCTCTTACGACACGGGCATTTTCCCGGAGAGTTGGAAAGCTGCACGTGTGCAACCTGTCCCCAAAAAAGCATCCAAAAGTCTCCCTTCTAACTATAGACCTATATGTCCTCTTTCAGTTGTTTGCAAAGTAATGGAAAAATTAATTAATTCCCAAATCTTAAAGTGTCTGGAAAAACATAAGATCTTACATGATAGACAATATGGATTCCGTCACAGTAGATCCACAGCTGATCTTCTTTCCTTTGTCTCACATAACTGGAACAAGTCCCTTGAGTTTCTTGGTGAATCCCAGATCGTTGCCCTTGACAAATCCAAAGCTTTCGATCAGGTCTGGCATGATGGGCTTCTTAACAAACTTCCTTCTTACGGTCTTCCACCTAAGCTTTGTTCTTGGCTTTCCAATTTCCTTTCTAATCGACGTATAACAGTTAGTGTAGATGGTCATTCCTCCAGTTTCTACCAAATTAATGCTGGGGTGCCCCAGGGCTCAGTGCTGGCTCCTACGCTGTTTCTTCTACACATTAACGATCTTCTCTCTTCCACAATCAATCCCATTTATAGTTTTGCTGACGATAGTACCCTCCACTCTAGTATTCAATTTCTTAAGCCACCGTGTAATTCTGATTTCGAAAAGAAGCGCAGGTCAATGCAGATATCTCTATCACAAGACCTCAAACTTATCTTGGATTGGGGCGCCAAAAATCTTGTTCAGTTTAATGCCTCGAAAACACAGTCAAGTTCGCTGTCGCAAAAAAAGTCTGCAAATGTTCATCCCTTACATATGAGCGGCCAAGTTCTGCAGAACAAAGAGTCGTTTAATTTTGTCGGCGTTACTTTTGAGAATAACCTCAACTGGCACAAACACATTTCATCCATAGCTTCGGCAGCTTCAAAAAAGATTGGATTTCTCTTCCGAGCCAAAAAATATTTCTCTTCTTCCAATCTGTACACTCTGTATGTATCCCAAATCAGACCCTCTTTAGAATATTGTTCTCATATCCGGGGAATGGCGTCCCCTACAACACTTAGCATTCTGGACTCCATTCAAAGAAGAGCCGTTCTTCTTATTAATGATCCAACGCTCACAGAAAGGCTTCCTCTTCTTGCCCACCGTCGAGCTGTAGGGGATCTGTCGCTCTCCTATAGGTATTTTCACGGCTTCTGCTCGGAAGAATTGGCCAGTAAAATTCCTTCTCTGGCAGCTCCCTACAGAGCAACACGTAGTGCAACTTTTATGCATCCTTATACAGTTCAGTTATAGAGGCCTCGAACTTCCCGCTTTCTTCGTTCCTTCATCCCTAGAGTGTCAAGACTATGGAACCTGCTGCTCGCAGAAGTTTTTCCTTCTCCTCCCAATCTCCAAAAATTTAAGTTTTGTGTAAACAAACTCCCTATCACCACACTGAAGACACCCACGGTACGTTAGTATTTAAGCATCAGCCTTCGTGGACTGTCCAAAGATAAAAAAAAAACACAATGGTACACCAAACCTACGTGGTCAGGTCGATATCTAAATTACATGTCATGTTACCCTAAAAACCATAAAATAAGTGTAATCATAGGATTAGTGGACCGTGCAATACATCTCACGTCGCCAGTATTACGACCACAAAGTCTAAATAAAGTTAGAGATACGCTCATAAAAAATAACTTTAAAATTGGGGATATTAACAGAATTATCAAACAAAGAACGTTTAAAATTCATAACAAATTACAAACTAAACAAAAAACCAAGCAGAAACAGAAGATAAATACGTGGCATTACCATACACTAGTATATAGAGAAAATTTCACATATTCTAGGCAAACATGGTGTGCGAATTTGTCACAAATCTCATAATAAATTAAACTCTATGTTTACATCATTAAAGAGTAAAACACCCACCTTTAAACAGTCAAATGTTGTTTATTCCATACCTTGTCATTGCTCAAAAACGTACATCGGAATGACTACACAATTGCTAAAAAACAGAATAAATGGTCATAAGTACCAATCTGGGGCTTCAACAGCATTACATAAACATGAGCGAGATACTGTACACACATTTTGTTACAATGACACCAAAATACCAAATAAAGATAGAAACCTTCACAAGCTAGCAATCAATAAAATGATTGAAATAAAACGTGACAAAAATTCGATTAACGACAAAACCGATGTAGATAAATTAGGTCAAATTTATAACAACATTATTAACTAAAACTTATAGTCCAACCTTAATATACAAAAGTTAACTTCTGCCTTAAGAATAATACTTTTAAAATTATAACAAAAAATCTAACAGTTTTTATGCAATCTAACCTACTACATTCCAAAACAAAATGTATACAGATGAATTCAGTGGGTTTTAAAAGATCAAAATAAATGTAGACGTTTCTCAAGGTACGTATTTTGGAGAAGCATGTGAGTGGCTATTTTTAATATTAAGTTTTCTAACTATATATGTATCGTTTGTACCATAATTGTATTGTATATTTATTCTTTGTTTTTTTTTTGTTATTAAAATAGAACAAGAAAAAATTTTTGATAATGCCTCGAAAATGAAGGGGAAACGTCAAAACAAAAAATCGAAATGTTATAGTGTAATTTTATGTTAGAACCTATTCCCAAGAAAATTAACCAAAATAAAGATATATATATATATATATATATATATATATATATATATATATATATATATATATATATATATATATATATATATATATATATATATATATATATATATATATATATATATATATATATATATATATATATATATATATATATATATATATATATATATATATATATATATATATATATATGTATATATAGATATATATATATATATATATATATATATATATATATATATATATATATATATATATATATATATATATATATATATATATATATATATATATATATATCCCACTAAGCAAAGAACATCTTGAGCACGTTTTGTAACGTTATTCAAAAGTACCTGTGATAACGTTTAATTTTAAACGTTATTTTATCATGTCTGTTTCGTTTTCTTAAATTGTTATTAATAATTTTCGTTTCTGTAGCATACCCTTGTACATATTTTTAATACGGTATAGAACAAACATCTTACTGACGTTATTTTTATGTACTTTTATGTTAATGTTAAAATATTGCCATGAAGAGAATGATCTTTTAACAACAAGTTCGATACATCTTTTAGTATACGTTTCAAATATAATTATAATTTGTTAAAATATAAAATGTTATTAGTGTGACGTTATAATAATTATTTTATTTGTCACAGAATCGTTACGTTTACTACATTTCCTCGTGGAAACGCAAACAAAGTTATCATATCGACCTCGTTTGCTTAAAAGTAGCTGGCACAGAGATTGTTCGATTTTTTAACAACGACGCCAGGTTTATAAAGGAAGATTTACCTTTAGTACATAACCTCACCATATTTAGTTTATGTTTATATATTATTTTTAAGAACAAGTGTGTTTTGTGTTGTTAATTTAAAGTTTTTTTTCGTGATATTAAAGCAAAATATGGATCGGAAAGTAAGTACACTACACTATTTTCTACTATATTTGATTTTTTATGTATGTAGGTATTTATAAAAGCTGACCAAAAATCCCGATTTTTAAGGTCAGGATTTTAAGCCCAGCAAATCCAGCATTTAGTCGTTTCCTTAAGATAAATATTGGGGTAATAAGTCCGAATTTAGTTTCGTGAGGTACCTCCCATTCCCTAGATACATATAAATTAAAGAAAGTATAGATTAACATTTGGTTACTTTATACCTTACATATTAGTCATTTGTAAGACTGGAAAGTAGTGTTTTTATAGGCCGAGTCAAGCGGTTTCTAGGGCGAGCCGTAGGCGACTCCTGGAAGCTTGGCGAGACCTGCAAACCACTTGTTTTTCGGTCATGTAATGTATAAGGTTTTTTTCAACAAAAACTATTAAAAAAAACAATAATAATATTTTAATCATCGACAACAGGTCTATTTATCCGCTTGACATGGATTTGATACTTATTATAACAATAAGAATAATTTAAGACACCCATAGTACGTTTGTACTTAGGCTAAGCCTTCCTGGACTGTCCAAAGATAAAAATAATCTACTGAAGTTCGTTTCCATAACAACCATGCATAAAATGGCTATGTTCTAAATTAGCAGCTTATTTTTCATTTCATGGATCTGCAAAGTAACAAATGGGTTTAGTGACAAGTGAGCCTGGCAAAACTGTTTTTTCGGTCTTTAATAACCACTTTTCAGTCTAGCTCGAAAAAAAATTACTTTCTGGCCAAAATATTCTCCAGAAAATGGGTATTTTCCTATCGGTCAAAAAAAAAAAAACTTTTTAGGGGACTTATATAGCAAAAGTTGGGTATTTTAAATAAATGAAATACTTTGGTTGAATAAATTTGATCAAAGTTGTAACTTAACGTATTCACTGTGATGTATTATATTTTGTACTTTTTTGAGGCCCTGATATTAGACACTTGACACATAAATAATAGTATTAATAATAATAATAATAAAAATAAAATAATTAGAAAATTAATTTTTAAATAAATTGTAGATGCAGCATATTATGTTTATAAATGACAACAATAAATAGTGGATTGGCAGTTAAAAAGAGAGGGAGGCATAGGTTTAACATGCTGAAGTACCGTAACTAGTATAACTGTAAGTAAAAGTTTTCTTAAGGGATAAATTGAATTTTTAATTGGATTGTTTATTAAATAGAAGCAAAATAATTATATAGTACAAAGTGTATTTATTTATAAGTCCAATTTATTTGATACTAAGCTTTAAGATTACACCTACTAACGTTAGCATTGCCGCTTGACTATGCAAATAAGCCTACCAGATAAAAAGAAAATAACGGTATAACCTTTCTCTCTCGCTTCGCATGCTAATATTTGTCGACTGCTTCTCCAATATTCAAAAGTTTCCGTCAACCACGCGAAGCGAATGAAAAAGATTGTACCCTTATCTACTTTCTCGCACAGCCTAGAAGGTATATGCTTACAGATTCTGGGCTTACAGCTTAGTATCTCCGAGCATATATCTACAAGAGGCAGCCTTGCCGCTTGGTCATGCAAACGCTAATATGGAAAAGTTTCTACCGACCAATATTAGCACGCGGATCGAGAGAGAAAGAAAACTTGTACCCCTATCCACTTTTCCACACGGCACAGCAGCAAGGCTGCCTATAGTAGTTTATGCTTTAAGCATATACCTACTAGAGCTAGTCTTGCCGCTTGGCCGTGCGAACAACCTTTCTCTCTCTCTCTATGTGCTGATTGGTCAGCGAAAACTTTTCAATATAAGCGGTGCCTCCAAACAATATCAGCTATAGAGAAATATTATACCCCTATATTTTTTTTCACTCGCACACGTGTTTGCACGGCCAAGCTGACTTTAAAAATATATGTTTAAAACTAAGTATCTTCGAGCATATACCTACTAAGGGCAGACTTGTCACTTGGCCGTGCAAATAAGCGTGCAAGTGAAAAGGAAAATATGGGTATACCCGTTCTCCACCTAATACTAAAAACTTAACGCCGAAAAATATCAGCACGTGGAGCGACAGAGAAAGTTTCTACCTATATTTTGCCTCTAGTAGTATAAACTGCGAACAACTTTTTTTCTCTCTTTACGTGCTGATTGGTTGGCGAAAACTTTTCAATATTGGCGACGCCGTCGAACAATATCAGCACGCGAAGCTAGAGAGTAAGGTTATACCCTAACCACAACTAACCTTCGAGCATATAGCTACTGACCAATCAGCACGCAGAGCGGTGAATAAGCAGTCTGGAGTGCGAGAAAAAGGTCATAGACCAATTCTTTTTTCTGTCTGGCACCCTTGTTTGCACGGCCGAGCGGCAAGGCTACTTCTAGAAGGTATATGCTTGAAGATATATTCCGAAATCGCTTTCATACATGACAGATTTCGACAATGTTATACAGAATTTGATTGTGCTCGCTTGACAGAGGATTAATATGTTTCGCTGGAAAGTTCAAAGTCAAACGTCAAGGGGACGTCCAATTTAACATCTATTTTTAACCTTATCAAAAATAAATATATCGATTATTGCCTTACTTTTTTTTTTAACTTTCTTGTAATGAAACTATAAACTTTGGTTTTACGGTGTTTTAATACAATAAACTATTTAAAAGATACACTTAACATTCAGTACCAAAAAGCAAGCATAAAAAAATTGACGGGTTCTAAAAAACTATCAAAAAAGTGACATGACATAAATCATTACTTTTTACCGGTGTCTAAAATACCTAAGTAAGGTAACACTGTAAATTAAATTATTTTAAATGATTTACAACACCCTCCCTATTTAAAATAAGTCCTTGATTTTTAATGCAGTTTAAAAACTTAATCTTCTCCAAGGACTTCGTCAGAGAGTCTGCAATCATTTGTTGAGTTGACACATATTCCAGCTTTAAAATGTTCATACTGATTTTCTCCTTTAGAAAATGATGACGAACATCTATGTGTTTGGTACGAGATTGATATCCGCCATTCATAGCAAGCTTCTGTGCTCCTTGGTTGTCTACATACAACAAAGTTGGTTCTTCTCTTGAGCTGAGTTCACGGCTAAGCCCTCTTAACCATAATGCTTCTTGTGTCGCCATTGCCATTGACATGTACTCCGCCTCTGTCGTTGACAGTGCTACGGTAGGCTGCTTCTTACTGTTCCAGGAGATTGGTGATCCATTTTTCATAAAAATGTAACCTGTCACGGATCTTCTGTCTGAAGAATCGTTTGCCCAATCGGCGTCACAAAAACCATAGACATCTTGGTTTTTCTTTAATATACCATCAAATTCTAATTTGTAATGTAACGTACCCTTTAAGTAACGTAGGATTCGTTTAACTGCTGCCCAATGTGCAGGTTCAGGATTGTGGTTAAAACGACTGACACAATTGACTGCATAGCATATATTAGGTCTGGATATTTGGGAAGCGAACAACAAACTTCCTACTGCTTCCTGATACGGCTTATTTTTCATTATCTCAATTTTTTTTTATTCTTCGGTGACTGATCTTTAATTAACTTTTCTCCTGTGGCTAATGGAGTGGCCACTGGTTTAGCATCTTCCATATTAAATCTTTTAAGAATCTTCTCTATGTATTCCTTCTGATCAATCCATATCTTTTTCTTTGATCTGTCTCTTGTTATCCGAAATCCAAGTATGGATTTTACCTCTCCCATATCTTTCATCTTAAAATTCTTCATCAACTGATCTTTTAATTCTTGCTTAGCACTTCTGTCATTTGATAAAAGAATCATGTCATCTACGTAAATGCCCAAAATTAACGTTATTTTGTCATTTATCTTGTAGTAGATGCAAGAATCTGTTTGACTTTGTTTCAATCCAATATTCTTTAAAAAATTGTCTAGCTTTTGATTCCATACTCGACTGGCTTGCTTTAATCCGTAGAGGGATTTCTTTAACTTGCATACTTTGTTGCAATTCTCAAATCCTTCTGGAGGAGTCATATAGATTTCTTCAGTCAAATCTCCTTGTAAAAACGCAGAAACTGCATCCAACTGGTCTATTTCTAGATCTTGTTCTGCCGCAAGCGCTAGTAAGTATCTAATAGAGCTATAACGAACTACTGGTGAATACGTCTCTTCATAGTCAATTCCCTTTTTCTGTGCACAACCCTTTATAACAAGTCTGGCTTTATACTGTGTCTCATTTTCTTTTCCTTTGGTTTTAAAAACCCATTTACTTCTTAATGCCTTCTTTCCTGGAGGAAGGTCTACAAACTCCCATGTACCATTCTCTATTAGCGCATCATACTCATTTTTCATGGCTTTTCTCCAGTGTTCTTTGTCCGGCCTACTAAGAGCTTCAGAAACTTCCAATGGATCTCCTTGTGCCTTTAGAACAGCAGTGTATATTACATAGTCCTTTAGGGCACTAGGTACTTTTCTATCTCTTTGAGGTCTTTCAACAGGAACAGGAGGACCGAAGTCATCTTCTGGTTCAAAATCTGAGTCGTCGCCAATATTTTGTACTACCAGGTCTGATAAATCTGGGTCGGCATATTCTTCGCTGTCATCACTTGACCTGTTGCTAGTTTCTTCACTAGATATACTATGATCTTCATATTCACTTTCTATCTGGTCATCTTCTGCTGTGTTGTTACTGTCGGGAAAATAAAAAAAATCTGAAGCCTCTTTTTCTACTTTATTTTTTAAAAGCGTGTTGCCCTTTTCTTGTTCTGCAAAAACTACATCGCGGGATATAAACACCATATTCTTCTTAACGTCATAAAGCCTGTAAGCCTTGGATTCTGTACTGTAGCCAACAAAAATGCATGGAATTGCTTTCGGATCCAATTTTTTTCGGTTCTGGCTAGGTATGTGCGCATAGGCTTTACAACCAAATATTCTAACATATGACAGAGTGGGTTTTCTTCCAGTCCACATTTCAAATGGTGTATTCTTCACGCATCGACTTGGTAGGCGGTTAAGCAGATAGACAGATGTATTAACGGATTCTGCCCAAAAACATTTGGCAACCCTGCTTCTATTAGTAAACAACGAGCCTTTTCCATGATAGATCGGTTAAGTCTTTCGGCTTTGCCATTTTGCTCTGGAGTATGAGGTGTAGTGAGCTGATGTTCTATGCCTGCAGACTGTAAAATCTTTTTCAGTTGGCTGTTTACATACTCACCACCATTATCAGTTCTAAAAGTCTTGATTTTTTGTCCTGTTTGATTTTCAGCAAAACTTTTGAAAATTTTAAAGTATTCAGTGACCTGAGATTTATTTTTCAAAAAATAAACAAAGGCATAGTGAGTATAATCATCAAGTAAAGTAAAAACATACTTTGAGCCAACAAGGGAGTCTTCTTGCATGGGTCCCATTAAATCGGAATGTACCAGCTCCAATGGTCTTGATGTCTCGGTCTCACTGTCCTTAAATGGCAATCTGTGTATTTTTCCCATCATACAAGTATCACAAATAAAGTTAGCATCAAACTTATCATCAAAATGAATACCATTAGCGAGTCCACTTTTGAGTTTATTAATACTTGCAACATTGACGTGAGCAAGTCGTCTATGCCATAAGCTACAATCTCTTTCTTTGGTTTCAGACAAAAAAGATTTTTGTTGTGGAACGTCTAACTTGAATAAATTATTGTCCATAGTGGCTGAAGCTATTAATTCGTTGCGAGAATTAAAAACCTTTGCACCTTTTGAGTCAAAAATAACTGTATTGCCCTTCTTAACAATTTGGCTAACTGAGAGCAAATTTACTTTTAGCTCAGGAACATAATAAATATCATTGATGTTTACATTTAATGTATTTCCTCTTACCTTGACAGGTAATTTTATATCTCCAATAGTCTGAGTTGTCATCTCTTCATTATTTGCTGTGGTAATTGACACCTTGGCTGAAGTTCTTTCATCTGAGGTAAACATGTCTCTATTTGGTGTCATATGTGCTGAGCACCCAGAATCGAGATACCATAAACTTTCGTGTTTAGCTTGAACGGAGAAAGCTGAGTACAAGCCTGCATCCTTGTTCTTCTTATCTTTGTCTTTCTTCTGATCACACTTGGAAGCAAAATGTCCATATTTATTGCAGTTAAAACACCTGGGTCCCTTTGACTGAGGTCTGTCTTTCTGGTTAGCTACTGAAGAAAAATGTCCTTTCTGTTTTTCTTTGAAATAACTCTGCGATTTGCTTGAACCATACATTGCAACTGAATTTTGATCGGATCCCTTGACAAGAGACACATCTTGCATTAACTTTGTCTTTATTGAGTCACCTGTAACCTTGCTGCCAGAGCTTTCTATTCCCATTATCATAGGCTGGTAAATATCTGGTAGGCCAGCTAACATAATAGTACCTATCCATTCATCGCTTACAGTCAATCCTAAAGCAGACAATTTGGTGGCTGTCGTGATAATCTTATTTACATATTCTTCTACCGAATCACAAGATTCAAGAGTTGTAGTAATTAAAATACGTAAAAGTCCAACACGCCGCGTCAACCCCGAGTCTTCAAACGCTTTTGTAAGATTGTCCCACGCTTCTTTGGCTGTTTTTGTTGACTGCATATGAACGTAGTGCATCGGATCAACCGAAAGTATTATTTTAGAACGTGCTTTTGTAATCTTTTTGGTATCAGTGTCCGTACCTTCTACCGCACCCCAAAGTTCCTCATGTTCGAGATAAGTCTGCACTGCGAATTTCCACGTATCGAAATTTTCGCGTCCTTTCAAACGTTCGATCGGCGGTAACTGATTCATTGTCAGACTGTTTCGGCGAACTGCACAAAAACTCAATGTCCTGCGGGTCTTCAAACGTTGCCTGGGCCCATAACCTCTTGTAATGAAACTATAAACTTTGGTTTTACGGTGTTTTAATACAATAAACTATTTAAAAGATACACTTAACATTCAGTACCAAAAAGCAAGCATAAAAAAATTGACGGGTTCTAAAAAACTATCAAAAAGTGACATGACATAAATCATTACTTTTTACCGGTGTCTAAAATACCTAAGTAAGGTAACACTGTAAAATAAATTATTTTAAATGATTTAGCAGCAAAAATGGAAAAATGACTAATATAATGATGGTAAATTGCAGATGTCCATAAGAATAAAACTGGGTGCTTCCCAACAAAACTGTAAGTTGATAAAAAATTTAGTTGACATATTTTTCTACTTATACCTGGATCTTGACCCCTTGCAAAAATTTACCCAATAAGTAAATATAAAGGTACCATTGTATTTTATTATAAAACTACGTAATAAAAAAACTTTTCATTTACACTGTTTAGCTTAGGTTACAGTGACACAAATTCCCACCATTTTTTCCTGACAGGACAATTTTTATTACAAAAAAAACTAGAAAATTAATTTAAAATGCACTATTCGAAGTGTTTTTAAAATACAATATAAAATATTTTTTTGAGGGTCATTTAATGAGGACTGGACAAAGCTGTATTTGTGGCTTTTCTTATATTTACAAAAAAAAATGTTGAATAGCCATATGTTTTAAATCACATACGAAAATAATTTTTTTTCACCCAAAATGAATATAAAATACTTTTTATTAAATTCTATTGAAAAAAATTAGATACTTCCAATATATTTATTAAAATACCTAGAAAGCCACAATAATGTATTATTAATACAGATAGATATACTTATTTGTTTTGTAGGCATTCTTGTTGAGTACAGCCTGACAATTTTAAAGCAATAAGAGCCTGTTAATAAGTTATAAAAATATTAACTTTAACTTTGTATTACAAAACTGTTGGGTTGTAACTATGTTTTATAATTTGCTAGCATATTTTAAAGAATTCTTTATAAAATGGAACCATTTCGGTAGAAATATTACTTTGGCATGTACCAAAAAGGAGTTTTTAATAAAACTGTTACATTTTACAAATTAAATCTTTTAATATGTTCTTGTTGAGATTACTTACCTAAAAAGTTTCTAGAGAATGGGACCACAATGGGTGCTGATCTCGGGTATAGCGAACTAAGTGTGCTCAGCCCTCGGATGAGCAGATTAACGTTAACAGTTTGTTTAAAAAGATTTCTGCATTATAAATTTAATTGCAATACAAAAAATTAAATATGAATTTAACTACTTTTATAATAAATCTAACTGCTTGAATTATAAAAGACATTTAAAATACAGTACATTAGAAAAGATATCATGATAATCATGAAAAAAATATTTGTAATATATAATATTAGGCTGAAAGATTACATTAGATAAACAGGTTAAGCGCCATGTACATGTGTAACTAAAATGTCATCCACATTGGCCATGACACTGTTCCTTTTGTCCTTTTCAAATTTTACAAACCAAAGGAAATGTGTAGCGCTGCACTATAGTACAACTGTATATTGTAATAAAGTACCATTCTATGATGTTCGTACTATTATTCTTACTTTCAGAATTTAACAACACAAAAAAATAAATCAATAAAGTAAAAAAGAAAAAGGAAACAGAAAAAATATTGAATTGATAATAATATTTCATTTATGCAAAAGATAATAAAGAAGTAAATTAAAAAAAAATCGTTTATTGTTATTCCTTAGTAATATATATATAATATATATATATATATATATATATATATATATATATATATATATATATATATTATGTGTGTGTGTGTTTGGACCTTAAATTGAGTTAGGTTATAAACATTTTAAATTTCGTGCCAACTAGTAAGAACACTAACAAAGTCGTTTCTGCAGATATTTCATGAGTTGCATCTTGCAACATGGTGGCATCGCAGCAAGGTTTACTTAAGAACAAATATTTAGAAATTTACTAACAAGTTAAAACAGTGTATCTTAGTATTTTTTATACTTTAAATTTGCCTATTTTACAACACTAAAATATGAACATTTCTACAGTCTACTTGAAGGACAAATCACATAACTGTGATCCAGTACATAGTTAGGTCACCGTGTGTTAATTCCTTTATTTGTTATCTTTTTTACAAACATGTCATTACACTTTAATTTAACTTGTTGCAACCTTATCAATTGACGCCCTACAAAAAATTTTTTGCAATAAAAAAACCCCAAGCATAAACCAAAAAAAAAAATCAGGATCATGCAAGAATGTGAAGTTTATATTTTTGTGTAATTATTAACTAAAAGAACCCCTAACAGAGACTTGTTATTGGACACTACATATATATATATATATATATATATATATATATATATATATATATATATATATATATATATATATATATATATATAGTAGTGTCCAATAACATATATATATATATATATATATATATATATATATATATATATATATATATATATATATATATATATATATATATATATATATATATATATATATATATATATATATATATATATATATATATATTATTTTGGTTTAAGCTGACGATAGGGTTTTTTATTGCAAAAATTTTGTAAGAAGTAAACTAATAAATATATTAGGATGACGACATATAAGGCGAAATTGTGTTAAGAAACGTAATTCTGTATCTTTAATAAAGTTGATATAATTTTTAAGATAAAATTCGAATAAAGACTACATAGCATTACAAAATTATCAGAAAATATGATGCTAATTAGAGGCACGGCCTGACAAAGTACGAAAAAATATTTTTTTGAAAACTCTTAATAAAAAAGTATCAGGGACGAAATAATATATTCCACAGTCCCGTCATATCTACTGAAATGAACCGCTTAGGGTTTGCAGTTGCATTTTTATGGTATTATTTTATTGTTGAACACTTTGGATTTCTCATAGTTGTTTCAGGACCAGTGTTCATTTTCAAGATAAGGGTATTTTCACATACTTCAGATACAACAAAATGTCCTTTTAACGTCCTAATAATAATTTAAATATTAATATAGGTTTATAAGCTTGGCCGTTATTTTTGTACTCTTTTGTTTATTTTTTCTTTATTGTGCATTAAAAAAATCATTAAAATTACTGCGCATCTATTATATCAAAATGTATTTAGAAAGTACATATTTTTTTTTAAAAAGAAGTTTACCTAAAAAAAAAGAAAAATCTTTTATATACCATAAAGTTGTAAAAAAATAAATTTTAAAAATTGAATTTTTACAGGGAATACCTTTTGAGACTTAAACAATATATTAACGACAATTAAAAATTACTAGTCAGTCGGTTAAGTTAAGATATAAACCTTTAATGAAAATTATTCATATTTTTGCAAAACGTAAGTTAGTAATGATAATTTTAGATTTTTAGTTTTTATTATTTACTATTAATGTACTCTAAAAATGATTTATTAAATACCTAAAAAGTAAGTATTTTTAAAATTTTCTGTGTGTTGTTTTTTGATTATAAATAGTTAAGCAAATTATAATGTAATATGCATCTTAGAGAAATAAACAACTTTTAAGCACAAGTTTTATACATATATTTTGCAAAAAAAGCTCTCTTCTTTAGTAAATACACAGATAACTATATTTAGTTATAATTTACTTTTTAGCCAATATGACATTTCTTAAAAACAAAATTGCAATGATTGTAATATATTGTTCATTTTAAAAACATTAATATATTACTATTTTTAGGTAAATAGTTGCCTATAATTCATGGAAGTATACTGTTAGGTGAAATTATTTTTATAAAAAAAAAACTTAATTTAAAGTTTGTCTTTTCACTTTTTTTTTCTACTAGAAGGGAACAGTAAATAATTAGTCTGAAATAGCATATTTTTCAAATTCTTTTTATGATAAAATATATTTAACGTTTATTAAAGTTTAAAATGAAAATTGCTGATATAGTAAAGAACAAAAGTATAGAGGTTTCTCTTGTCGAACACAATGTAGTATGTGGGTATTATTTTGTGCAATTATGAGTAAGTATTTGGCTACCATAAATGTGACACTTAAACAATTATTTTCACTTAAATTAGATCATTGATAAGTTTAAGTAGCAGAATTGCACTGTATTTTAAGTTCTATTTATTATAAATGGTAACTTATGATGTAGAAAAATGCTTTTTGCAACCAGGTATCAGGTTATTGCCTAATGTACTACCAAATTAATTTAGTAATCTATAATATATAAATTTAATATTGGGGGAAAACAAATACGCAACTAATTTTGTAATCAAATTATTACTTAACGTAGCAAAATACGTCTTGGTAAAAAGATATCTTTTAAATGAAATATTTGCCACTTATATATATAGGTAAATAAACATATTTTACTAACCAGAACTTAAGGGATACAAAGATCATCTATTCCAATAAATTTTATACACATTCATTGCAAATACATAAAAAACTTGTGTATATGGCTTTCTTTGTTGCAACTTTAATTTAATTAGCCTCAAAGATAAATTTTTCTGTAGTGCTCTGGAAAATCTTCATCTTTGTTATTAAATAACTATGTGATAAATGTCATTGGCTAATTTATCTACTTAGTGGGTATTTCTTCTAGTGTTTTTCATTTTTTAGGGACTCCTAACAAACTAAAACATAAAAAAAGAGTTTTTATATGTTTTGATCATCAAAATTCTACTTTTTATGGTACTTACATCATATTTATTTTTTGGCCTTTATTAGTGGTTTATTTCTTTTGCTTCTACGACGAGAAAAACACTTACACAGCACTAATAAATGGCAAAATGATTTTTGATTCCCAGAAGTAAAACGTATAGTTTTTCGAGGCCTTAGCAGCAATTTCTTATAATCTTTAGTACCAAAATTCGAGTTTATTTTACAGTGCCAAAATAACGCCAAAATTTAAATAAGGTTAGATTGTCAACTTGACAATTTCAAGGTTTCCTTCGTTCGTCATTTAGTTCGAGGTTCGAGCAAATGGGATTTCCGAAATTTAGGATTTTATTTTGATTATCGCATCTTGTTTTTTTGATGGAAATTCCGAACGCATGAGAGTTATATAACCCGGGGGTTATTTAACTCTAACGTTACATCATAGCACTGAATGAAAGTAAAACCAAACCAACTAATTTCTCTGTGCAGCATCTCCTTCATCTGGAGTCAATGATGTTACCAGGAAGAGCAGCTTAATTTAGAAAAGCCCTAAAGGGTGGCTGGAAAGAAGATGAATTTGAATAAGAACTTTATAATAAGTTGCGCCAAAGAACTGAAACAATAGCTCAAACCAAAAATAAAAATGCTCCAGAAGAATAAAATAAAAATCTGGAAAGTATATCTGGTAAAACAAAAGACATTGGTCCAACAAAAAAAATGGTAAAACCGAGAAATATACCACAAAACATTGCTGAATGTAAGAAAAATACATTTAGACAATGAGAAAACCCATGAAAAATCTATTAAAATTGTATTTGATTTTGTAATTAAACCAGATTACTCTAGCCAACAAAGTAAATTCTACATAAGTTCCTAATTTTGAGCCACAACAGACCGATCGGTCGCGGTGGAAAGGTGTTATACCCACTTACTTAAAAAAAACATAAGTTCCTCATTCCTGGATCATATAAACACTGGCCAAAGAAAACTGCCAAGAAAAAAAATTCAAAAGGAGAGATTGCCATATGCAACAATATCAAAAAGATGGTTGCAATATCATGAAAGTAAGAAAAAATAAAAGAAAGAACAGAAAGAATCTAAAAAATTAAAACAAATGAAAAGAAAACGAATGAAGGAGGAGAAACTAACTACATTAAAAATAAAAAAAAAGAGGAAAGAGTTGGCAAATAATAACTGGAGATTACTCAGAAACTGACGAGGAATGAGGGGTGAAAAGTGGTTCTAGTGGAGATGATATTTCAGAAGACTTTTTTTTCAACATAATTCCAAAGGGTGAATATATTATTGTAGGATTTCCAAAAATAAACTGAACATGGATCTATGTCTGCATCATTCAAAATTATTCTAATAAAGATGAAATTGAAGTTCAGGCACTAACCACTTGTGGAAAACACTATATCTACAGTTATTAAAAATAATGTACTTCTCATTTCCACTGAACAATAATTAAAAAACTGGAAGCTCCAAAGATAGTTACAGCAGGAGAATGTATAAGATATAAGTTTACCAAGCCAGTTGAGGACATAGTGTTATTATGATTTGTTTTTACAATTTTATATCTTTAAGCATTACCAAATGTTATTAAACCTTTTCGTGGTTTCTTAGAAGCAGAATTTTTTTTTATTAACTATTTTTAATAAAGAGCTAGAATAATCATATTATTAATGCTAGTATTATTATTATGGTCATCTACTGGAAATATGTAGGTCAAATATTGGGTTACTCTTAGTCAATTATAAGACAGTTAGTCACTCTCAAGTATTTTTATTTATTTTTTTATAAATGGAAAGGTAGAAATCCTCTCTTAACATATATTTCTTAAAAGAGAACACTTTAGGTAAGCTATTAATTTAAAAAAAATTAAATAAGTGTATAGAGGGTTTTATTTAAACAAAAGTCTCAAAATTCCTCTTAACTGGTCAATTACCGGTGGGTTGACCCTATGTCAATAACCAAAAGTTTTGGGGCAAATATTTTACAAAGTTTTTTTTTCCAGGTGCAACTAGAAGAAAAAAATAGAACAGAATATGGATATTAAAAATACATGTAGATATAGTTGATTTTTAATAAACATTTATAAATTATGTAGGCCTTTTTATAAAGTAAATTAAGGAAGATAAACATTATCACATGAACATTTTTATATATGAACTGTTACACTTTGGGTGGATTTAGAAAATAAGATTTCCATATTAAAAAGTATCTACAAAAATATAGGGATTATGAAAGGAGAGTTGTAGACATCAGATATTTTTATGAATAAATTTTTCCTTACAGTTCATATTAGTTTTTTTTTTATTAGGGATAGTTACTAGTCACTGGTTTTATCTTGGAAACTATTGTACTATTTCAGGGTGGACGAAAAAATGATTATCAAAAATAACAGGCGATTTATCACAACATTTTTTTACATCCATATTTTTTCAGTGGGATCTTTAATAGTAGAGTGGACGCAACATTTACCTTTATACATAAAAATGCTAAAACTTTAATGTAAACCATTTTCTAATATTGTTAATTAAATAATTTCTTGAGGTTTTAATAATCGATAGGGTACTTTATAGTTTTAGTTTTAGAAAACGCA
This sequence comes from Listronotus oregonensis, assembly GCA_019359885.1. Lineage (NCBI taxonomy): Eukaryota > Metazoa > Arthropoda > Insecta > Coleoptera > Curculionidae > Listronotus > Listronotus oregonensis. The sequence continues at coordinate 40,221 of JAHBCN010004379.1, forward strand.
AACACGAAGGATATTTAATCAAATCTTTTTTATTTGACCAGCTTACATTAAAAAAAAATGTTTCACTTTGTTAGTGCTTTTTAGCGTATAAGTAAATTTTCGCCCACTCTAGATGTTTAACAGAAAATAGTAGATGAGGAAAGGCGTAAAATTTCGTTTAGTAATTTTAATCAAATCCGTGATCAATTACTTTGATAACATTTTTACAAAAAAGTTTGCCCGTTTTAATATACTTGGTATCTTGCGCCTCCTAGTGATAAAGTCGCCAACTTAATACGTTTAGTGACTTCATCTTCATTATACTAATTTTTATTTTAAAGCTGTACCATCCATATGTTGCTGTACATTAAATGGTTAAAAAATACGATTTACGACCATACTTAATTAAACATTCTGTATTATTACCATACACCACACATTAGGGATCCAAAAGATCTTTTAATGTTATCTAAATAACGGAGATATTACAAAACATCAGTTTGTCTATAATCAACATAACAGAACCGCCTATTTAAATCCTTAGAAAAACATCTTTATAATGTAAGTTATATAACGTGGATGTTTCAGAATATGTGTTAAACCTAACAAATGCAAAATACGTAACGAAGCCGTGTAAGTTTCGAAACCAAAACGTTGTATTTTTAACGTAACTACGATTTTGTTAAGTTAAAGGAAATATATCGAAACTATTAGGTTCAAGGCGCTGTTATTGTTTTAAGATGATTAACGTAACAAAGGAACAAGAAAACATAAATGTAACGTAATTACGATGATTTTTGTTAGTGGGATATATATATATATATATATATATATATATATATATATATATATATATATATATATATATATATATATATATATATATATATATATATATATATATATATATATATAAGTGTCCCAGGATGATAATTTATACGTAAAATGACAAAATCTTGGGGTTGAAATTTGACGTTTGGCATCCAGCCCTGCTGATTAAAAATAAAATTTAGCATATTTTATATTTTAAAACAGCATGCCTTGATACGAGCATTTTTTAATTTTATATAGGTAAAGTAGTATTTAAGCAAGATATAAAAAGTTTATAAAAAAGTTGTTTAGAATGCAAAATATGCCGAATACCGAATTTCATAACTATAGGCCTTGATTTTTACGTTTAAATTATTTACTTATTATTAAATATGAATAAAAATTAATTGGTACACCAAACGTAAAAATCAAAGTAGGCCTATGGTTATAAAATTCGGTATTCGGGCATATTTGCATTCTAAACAACTTTTCTTATAAACTTTTTTATATCTTGCCTGAAATACTACTTTTCCTACTCATAAAATTTAAAAATGCTCGATCAAGGCATGCTTGATTTTATAAAAATAAAAATATGCTAAATTTTATTTTTTAATCAAGCAGGGGTGGATGCCAAACGGTCAAATTTCAACCCCAAAATTTTTTGTCATTTTACGTATAAATTCGCTCATCCTGGGACACACTGTATATATATATATATATATATATATATATATATATATATATATATATATATATATATATATATATATATATATATATATATATATATATATATATATATAACAAAGGTACTAAATTTCTTGGTATCGGTACAGGAGAGGGCTAATTAAAGTGAAACACTTCTTAGTATAACGAGCTTTCGAAAATATTTATTTTCTTCCTCAGGTCTACAATATGGAACACAAAAACATACCATCAAAAAAGGCAAATCTTTCTCAATTTTAGGTATACTTCAACTAAATGCATTATTTGAGTTGGTAACATCCACAACAGCGAGTTTACAATGTATGGTAACAGGATATCATTTAGTTTTTGAAAATTCATATTAATGTTTCTTATATTGCTGATACATTTTTAAAATATTTTAATTGTTGTTAAATGCGAGACTAGTACAGAATGGATGAATTTGTACCCCTTTGTTCGTATCAGGGTTTTTTTATCCTCTTTTAATTTAATATGTATTTGTTTAGTTGTTATTTTTGAATGCGAGTAAGGTCCGGCATATCTAGGTTAAAGTTAATATATTGTTAACTTAACTGGAAGATAGATTTTCTTATGTCTGAATGTGTACGTAATGTGCGTTGAAAAATTAGTAATGGAAAAAAATTTAAAAACAGTAAATATGTAATGTCTTAATGATCACGGAGCTTCATCTCTCACATAAGAGCATGTGTGTATGTGCGTGTATGTCTGTGTGAGTGTGTAGGTATACCCTTATCTGTCACCTAAGGGAAAGTGTTTGTGTGTGTGTGCGTGTGTATGGTATGCGTAAACATTATCTGTCACTAAGGGTTAGTGGGGTGTATGGGTGTATATGTTATGTATGTGAAACCCCTTATCTGTCACCAGGGTTAGTGTTTGTATGTGTGAGTGTGTGTGTGTGTGTGCACGTACGTGACCGAGAAAACACAAATTATAGATTTATGATGATGTTTTGTCTATTCCAGATTTTATGTTTTAATATTTACTTACACCCCTTTTGCCCAAAGCATTACCATACACTTATCCTAGAGTTATATTTATGTCAAGTGTAGAAAAAAATGTTAACACTAAGGAAAAAAAAAAGAAAAAACAAAAGTGGAAGGACCACCTTACATTCTTAAGTGAAGTTCAACTGAACATAAAGAGTGGTTACTTAAAAAGGAATGTTAGGTTAAAAAGAAGAGAAAGAAATGAAAAAAATACAGAATAAAATTAAAAGTATTAAAAAATTAATTAATTTAAACCCGTTATTGTTTAAATGTTTTAGCTTGATGAAAAAGAACTATTGGAATCATTGTTTTCTTTTGTTTTAGGTTAAAATTGAGTAAGTTAGAGTAAATGACACTTAGATTGTCAATGTCAGTTTTTTATTGATACTGTTAGAATGTTTATAGATCTCTATCATCTCTAGAACCACTCTTTGTTATAATTGCCTCCACACACAAAATTTTGTTTCTTCAAAATTAAAAATATGGCCAAGTTGATTACAATGTTGAGACAATGCACAAGAGTTTTTTTTCCTAATCTACAATCACTTTTATGTTGTGTTAATCTATCTTTGAGTACTCTAGACGTTTGTCCTATATATACGCCATCGCACTCAGAGCAAGGAATACTATATATTACATTAGATTTTTTCAAACTGTCATCCTTGTCTTTCAGTTTAGTAAAAAGTTTTCCTATTGTTTTAGTGTGTTTAAATGCAATTTTTATTGAATTGTCAGAATGAAACAATTTGGTTATTTTAGTTGCTATACTTTTTATATATGGAAAAGAATAGTAAAAAATAGGAGGATGTTCAATAAATGCACTTATTTCGGGGTCCGATGCCGTTATTATCGCTGTCATGGGTGATCACTATTGCTGTATTAAAAATAAGCTTGGTTAATAATTTTTTTGGAAAAGGGTTAAGTAGTAATGTTGAAAAGTTTTTTTAGGTTATTCTGACCAATGATGCATGTGAGATTCTTTTATCCGGGTTTTTAATGCTAATATTAGATTTTTTTTTGTTTTGGTGGTATGACTCGAGTAATAGTTGTTATACCTGCCTGAGCGGGTTGGTTTAGTATACCAGTCAAGAATGATCTGGTTATTTGCTTGTCTTATTACTCTAGTGTCTAAAAAAGGTACACTATTGTTGTTTTCTTTTCCACCGTAAATTGTATGTGTTCAATAGCTATTAAACATTTCGAACCCGTTAATGCCCTTATTGGTACAGCTGTTATAATATATCAACGACTCAAACGAATTTAAAGTGGTATAGAAATCCCCCATTCGTGGTATTTAGCTTACATTTAACAACAATTATAATATTTTAAAAATGTATCAGCTTAATTTTAAAAACATAATATGATTTTTCAAAAACTAAATGATATCCTGTTACCATACTTGTAAAACTCAGCTGTTGTTGATGTTTCCAACTTAAATAAGCATTTATTGTAGTATACCTAAATTGAAAAGATTTTTTTTTTATTGTGTTTTTTTTGTTTCATGTAGACCTGAGGAAGAAAATAAATATTTTTCGAAAGCTTGTTAAACTAAAAGTGTTTCATTAATTAGCCCTCTCCTGGACCGATACCCCAAAAAATTTAGTACCTTTGTTGTTTAACTGGTCGGCCAAGACTTCCTCCTCCTTATTTGTTATAGGCATGGGTTTTTACCAAAGCATTAAAATATGGAAAAGGGAAAATTTAAACATGGGAAACAACAACAGTTGGGAAATGTCAAAACAGAAGGATTTTTTTTTAAAATGTAGAAAATGGTTAACTCCTAAACACGTTATTTAAAGGGAAAAAGAACATCCAAACCTACTGACTTTTAACGATGGAAGAACACAAAAATTTTGTAAACAGGTTAGACAGAAAATAATAAATTTAGAAATTTCACTTACTATTCAATCTTTTAAAAAATTAAAAAAATTCTTTAACCTTTTTCAATAAATCAATTGAGACAAAAATTCCAAATCATATAATCAATGAATTCAACAGTAACAAAACACTTCTTTTGAAAAATATTTTAAAAAGGTAAAAAAAATTAATCTAAAAGTTTAAGATCTTAAAATGAACAACATAAGCTAATTATAGATACACAAGATAAATGGATCACTAATCTATCAGGGTAGAATTCCCGGGATATTTTAAAATTTTTAGACTTTGGTCTAAGTTTAGTTTGCCTCTAGGGAGAGTGAAACACCAATTAAAACTTATATTTCTAATCTAGAGAATGTTATCAAAAAATATCCCGATAACAATAATAAAAATATTATCAGAGCTAAATTTACTAATATGATTACAAATTTTATTAAAACACCACAACAAAAAAAATATCTTGAACAAATGTACGATAAAACAAAGCGTTTTTTGGGGAGCAATAGTGAGTTGTTTGTTACTAGGGCGGACAAAGGAAATGTAACTGTCATACTCAACAAAACGGCATACACTGAAATGTCGAATAATATTTTATCAGATCGCTCCTACTACCTGCACTCACTAGTGACCCTACATTAACTTACCAACAAAAAGCAAACGCAATGGTTAGAAATTTGTTTAAAAAAGGACAATTGACTGAGGAGACAGCCAAAACACTTACAATTTATAACCAAACATGTCCTAAATATTATGGTTTACCTAAAATTCATAAACCTGTCTCATCTCTTAGGCCTATTATCTCCTCTTTCAATTCTCCTTATAGTAAATTAGCTAGTTATATCACCGAAGTGTTAACAAATTCATACTGTGACAGCAATGAATACTATATTAAAGACTCCTTTCAATTTGCTAATTTTGCAAACGAGAGGGTGCTCCCGGATGGCTACGTGTTGATTAGTCTTGATGTAGTGTCTTTATTTAGCAATATATCATATACATTAATACAAAAAAGTATGTCCAAACATTGGCCAGCTATTTCTTTACACACAAGACTCAGTCGGCAGGGCTTTCTGGAGGTTTTGAAATTCATTATAGAAATCACATATTTTAAATTTAATGGCATTTTTTATAAGCAAATATTAGGTACCCCTATGGGGGCTACAATCTCTCCTATTGTCTCACAGTAGGTCTTGGATGATTTACTTGAAGTCTGTATACCAAAGTTATATTTTCAAATTCCGTTCTTGAAGAAATATGTTGATGATATTATAACAGCTGTACCAATAGAGGGCATTAACGAGATTCTTGAAGTGTTTAATAGCTATAATGAACACATACAATTTACGGTGGAAAAAGAAAACAACAATAGTGTACCTTTTTTAGACACTAGAGTAATAAGACAAGCAAATAACCAGATCATTCTTGACTGGTATACTAAACCAACCAGCTCAGGCAGGTATATCAACTATTACTCGAGTCATACCACCAAAACAAAAATAAATCTAATATTAGCATTAAAAACCCGGATAATGAGAATCTCACATGCATCATTGGTCCAGAATAACCTAAAAAAACTTTTCAACATATTACTACTTAACTCTTTTCCAAAAAAATTATTAACCAAGCTTATTTTTAATACAGCAATAGTGATCACCCATGACAGCGATAATAACGGCATCACCCCCGAAATAAGTGCATTTATTGAACATCCTCCTATTTTTTTACTATTCTTTTCCATATATAAAAAGTATAGCAACTAAAATAACCAAATTGTTTCATTCTGACAATTCAATAAAAATTGCATTTAAACACACTAAAACAATAGGAAAACTTTTTACTAAACTGAAAGACAAGGATGACAGTTTGAAAAAATCTAATGTAATATATAGTATTCCTTGCTCTGAGTGCGATGGCGTATATATAGGACAAACGTCTAGAGTACTCAAAGATAGATTAACACAACATAAAAGTGATTGTAGATTAGGAAAAAAAACTCTTGTGCATTGTCTCAACATTGTAATCAACTTGGCCATATTTTTAATTTTGAAGAAACAAAAATTTTGTGTGTGGAGGCCAATTATAACAAAAGAGTAGTTCTAGAGATGATAGAGATCTATAAACATTCTAACAGTATCAATAAAAAAACTGACATTAACAATCTAAGTGTCATTTACTCTAACTTACTCAATTTTAACCTAAAACAAAAGACAAACAATGATTCCAATAGTTCTTTTTCATCAAGCTAAAACATTTAAACAATAACGATTAACTTAATTAATTTTTTAATACTTTTGATTTTTTATTCTGTATTTTTTTTTCTATTTCTTAGAGTAAGATTGGAATGTAAACATTTAACATATTTTATAGGCGGTGTTCACAAAATTGAAAAAGTTAAAATGGTACAAGAGTATTTGTACCATTTTATTGAGAAGATATGGAAATAAGTTACTGGGAAAATTTGTTCAAAATTAAAAGGTAGTCTCTAATACCAATTTTCGAAAAAATTGGCTCACTTTTATTTATTTGTAATAAAATTTATTTTAATATCAATTTAAATTTTTAATATCAATTTTATCAATTTTTTGGCTATAAAGTAAGGATTTAAAGCTGATGATACTAAGGCTAATGAATTATAAAAGCGAAGTGTTAATAAAGCTTGTCACTATCAACGCCTACTAGTACAAAAATGAGTTGTTAATTTAAAATTAGTTAATTGATATTAAAATAGGTTTTATCACAAATTAATAAATGGTAGGCCGATTTTTTCGAAAATTGGTATTAGAGACTACCTCTTAATTTTGAACAACGTTCCCTAGTAACTTATTTCCATATCTTCTTAAATAAATGCAATTTACTCTTGTAGCATTTTAAGTTTTTTCAATTTTTTGAACACCGCGTAAAAAATATGTTAAATGATTTTTACAAAAACAAGTTTTGTTATAAATAACAAAAAAATAAAGAAAGGAGTTGAGTTAGAAAAGATTTACCCTAAATTTTAAAAAAATCATCACAATATAATATAATATGTACTTGCGATTTTTACTATTTTCTGATATCATTGTTTATCGTATACTTTTTAAAAGTCATTCCAAACAGCAATGAGTTTCAAAAATCCTTATGTTAAGTTTTATCTGATTGCTGTTATCATGCTTTAAATAAAATTATCACGTTTTTGAACTTTGATCCATTTTAAACTAAACTAGTCTAATTTAACGAAATTTATTGAATAATAGTATTTTTTTTTATTTTTGCGACAGTCAAAAAAGATTATATAGTACAAGGTAAAGTAACGGCCTAAGATTAAATGCGTTTTTATTCTGCAGAACTTTATAGGTAAAAGGCAGGTCTTTTCGCGACAGCGAACATATTTTGACATAATTATTTATAGTAGCAAAACGTTAATTGGTACGCCTCCGCATCATAAGTAATTGCTGATAAACTCTGCTATCGGCTAAATATGAACTGCAACCCAATAGGTGCAAATTTAAGGTTTGAATGCCTTGTAGAATGACTATTACTCAATGAGACACTAGAATAAAATAAATTTTTATTTACAAAAAATATATATAAATTATTACACCAGAAAGCAACGCGTAAGCGTATTAGCAACCTAATTTTATGGTTATAATTTACAACTTCTAAGGGATAAAAATTTCCCCCTGACAAATATTTTAAAATTTTGTTTACTTTAAAAAATTATAGAAAAAAGGAAAAGGTTCAAATTTACTCTTTTACTAGGCACTTATAGCCCTAATTCATTTTTCAAAAGGTTAGAAAAATTAAACGTAACTTATTATCTAATTACAATATCAGCTTCTTACAACTTTATTAAAGCTTAATTTATAAAAACTGGAGAAAAAAAACTAAAAAATTACTCAAAAAATCGTCAAAAATTCACTTTAAATTGGCAAAAAATTTATTTAAATATAACTGAAAAACCAAAACGCCTACCGGAGTCTATAAGGCCTAAATCTATCGATGTTACGACACAATTTAAGAATGTTTTTTATTACTATAAAAGTTAGAAAGTTTAAAGTCTAAAATAGTAATTATTTACAGTTTTGGTAAAACCCAGTATTAATTATTGACAAACTATCTTATCAATAAATTCGGATATTACCTTAACTTGCTGCTAATCTTCAAAACATACCATTATTTACTGCTTCCTTCAAAGCCTGTTCTACTCCAGCACGTACCTTTAACCACCACCTAACATTACCTTGGAACTTTACGTAGAATATGTCATTTCAAATTCGACACAGAGAAATATTTGAGTAGCTTTACTTAGTTAGAAAATGTACACTTCGTACGAAAGCTTATAATTTTAATTTGTTATGAAAAGATGTGATAGTCAAGTTTCTTGTGCTACCACGGAAAAAGTAGTGTTATACTGTCACCAGAACTTGAATTTTCCATCAAATATTTAAATAGAACATTTTAGACAATAAATTACTGGCAAAACTCAAAGTCTTACTAACTGTGGTAAGAAAAACGGAGATAAACCTTTAGGCATTGCTTCACAGACATAACACAATGTCTTACTGAAGAATAGAACATTTCGGTAATTTACCCGAAATAGGAAGAAAATTTTAGACACTGCTTAGGAAGCGTTCAAGTATGACGTAACGAATTTGGGGGGATAGGGGGTCTTGTGAAACGTTACGCTGCGCTACAGGGCTGAGAGCGGGGGTTTAAACTACGCGTTACGTAACGCGACTTTCCGGTACTTTACGCCACATAACTGTGACTTTTTGGTAAAAATGGTCACTTTGTACGTAATGTTTTACTAGGGGGGAAAAGGGGGTACAGAAAAACATTACGGCGCGCTACATGGGGGGAGGAAGGGGATTAAAATCTCCAAAAATTGCGTTACGTAATACTTGAACGCTCCCCTATCTAATGAAGCCAAAAGTCCTACCGCTTTTGTTTTTTCTCTCTCTACCGTCGTACGGCCGTCGATGCTTGCCGTACGACCCATTTCATTGGTCTACTTTCTTGACGCGCGCGTGACGTACTCTCACGACGCTGTTACCCCTTTCCGCGTCTGCCCAACCCTCTCTCGATTGAAAGGCCCTATCTCTCATTGGATGCGTCGTCTCGCTCCATAATTACAGAGTTATACAGTCATGCCGGAGCGCGGCTCTAGATTGAAAAAGGAATTTTTAAAAATGATTTAAATTTATTAAGCCGGTGTTGTCACGATTAAAAGGAGAATTTACTGTTTAAATTAAGATTTTTATTATTTTATAAAAAATTAGAGGAAATGTTAGCGTGCTTGTGGCTATGGAAAAATAGGTTCTAGGTTGCAAGATGTGTTTCTGCAACAATTTGTTCTTATGCACTGTTCTCCTGTCAAAAAACTGCCTAGCCATGCCAGCATGTTCATAGAAATGCCGAAGCACACCAACTTAGACAGTCAGCAACAAAGTATAACTAACCTTGTCGAATGACTTATATTTATAATATAATTGTTTTTTGTATTGCATATGTATTAACAAGAGTATTGTACAAAATATCGATTTTTTACACGACAAGGCATTTGATATTAACCCAACTAACAGGCAACTACCAATTAGTATCGCAAACACAAGTCGTAACAACATCGCGTTCATTTCTATTATAGTGCTGAATAGACAACAAATATACATAACTGCATTGACTGCTGTGACGTCACCCAAAACAGTATGTAGGTCGTTATAAACACAACAGGAATATTGGCGTCATGAGATCCAATTAATATGACAATAGGTCTCTTGGTACACGCATTACAATAAAACGATGCGATGTTTCATACAGAAGGGAAATAAAATTAAATATTCATTTAAGACAGTTTCTTGCTCATTATGGAAAATAAATTTTATCCCATCTGTTTTACAGTATCTAATTCAAATTTTAAAATAAGTCCTACATTATACGCATTTAAATATTTCTTAATATCATTAACTAAATAACCAGGGATTTTATTTATTTTACCCAATTCCAAAACCTTTCTACCTATTATTATATGCTTTTATACCACCTAAGTTTAAAAAAAATATATTTTTTTAAAATAATTTTCTTAACCTGTCTACTAAGTTCATATAAAGGTCATGTTGTACCAATCACCGAAAAATTGTTGATTTATTTTAAAATCAACAAAATCAGCACATTGACACATGTCAGGCACGTTTACGTCGTGTTTCAGAATCCGTTCCCTCCTAACGTATATTCGTTGCAGATGATATTTTTCAGATTTGACTGACCGTAGGACAGATATTTTGCTCTTAAAAGATACATTACAGATTAACCAAGAAACAAAGAATTTTTTGCAAAATTTCATTTAACTCCTAGAAATTTTTCTTAGCTTCTCGAATCTAAACGCTCCATCCTAAATTCCAAATTTTTGAAGGGATTGCGAAAAATTTAAATTTTCCAAGTCCAATATATAAAATCAACTGGAACTGAAAATTGCCACTTTTCAGTCAGAAATTTTTTTCTAAAAACCTGATTTCTCAAGATTTTTGACCTAAAAATAACTTTGGGATTAGCCTTAGAGCCCTAAAAATTTTCTTTTTTTTTTTGGATCCCTGAAAGTATCCTAGCTCAAAAGGTGTACCGCTGCAGTTTGCCATAATTGCAGCCATCCAAATTTCCCAGGTTGAGAAGCTAACAACATTTACCTGCAGATATTTTTCTCGTCATTTTTAGGTCAAAAACCATTAGAAAATAATACTGTATTGTGTGAAATACCTTACATAATTCTTATACCAAATCTTTTATTCCGCATTCCATTTAGGAAAACAACCAGAAAAATGCAAAAACCCCGGAAAATGAAAGCACGATAAAAAAATATGTATTTCAAAGATTTGCCATTTTGAAGCAAACTTTGGCAAAAACCATTTAATTTTTAAGGAATTAAAATTTTTTAATGGTCTTATAATTTTTGCTATAATACTATTTATTATTTATTATATATTATTTTATATTATTTAGTTAATTTAAGAGTGTCATAAATTATCCAATTTCGTTTCTTGATCTAATTATATTGGTCTTTATTACACAAAGCTATGGTAGTTAAAGCTCTATAAAATGGGCCATTTCGTATAATACTGCATGGCTTGCTACTACCAGCAGCTACTCACGACTAACGACTGACGGGCTAGACGGACTGATGTACCATGGACATTAAAACTATAAACGGACACGGAAATGATATGATACAGAGACGTCACTAACGTGCGTGAAACAATTGTAGAGCAATACTTAAAGCAGTACGACAGACAGTACGGACTCCATCAATAAAGATCAATAACGGATCTTTTTTCCTTTGTCTCACAAAACTTGGAGAAGTGCCTTGAGTTTCCTGGCGAACCCCAGATCTTTGCACTTAACATAGGCTTTTGACCGGACTTTGCATGATGCGCTCCTTAGCAAATATTCTTTCTACACTTTTCCTCAAAATTTTGTTTTAGCCTCTTTGGTTTCCTTTTAAAAAACGAATATCAGTTTTTGTGGACCTATATTTAAAAAAAAAATCTGCTTATACAACTTCATTATTTATGACCCGCCGCGTTCTGCAGAACAATGTTATTTAACCTTATGGGCGCCACTTTCAAAAATAACAATATTTGGCATAAAAACATTTTATCCATAGGCACAGTAGCTTTAAAAAAGCTTATTTGATACAAAACGTATTTATCTCTTTCTAAACTGTATGCTTTATGTGTATCCCAGATCATTTTGGAATATTCTTCCTGTTTCTGGAATTCCCACAACTCTTGGCATACTTCATTGCACTTTAAGATATTCCATTTGCCTTATTAATGACTCTACTTTCATAGAAAAGCTTCCTTGTCTTGCCTACTAACTAGCTATAGGAAATCAGTAATTGTTTTAAAGGTATTTTTACGGTCTTTTCTATTGGGAGTACATCTGAAGAAACCCCGAGTTTCTTTAGATGTACTTTATTTGCTTTTTATCCCTGAAGATTTTCTAGATCGTGGAGTCAAATCATCTATTATTTTCACATTAAAGCAAATGTACGCAGTAAAGTAAATACTCTATGATTATATTAAAGAATTATAAATATTCTATGATCGTTTAAAAATCACCAACGTTGCGCAAAAAAGAACAGTAAAACTGCAGTTAGTTTGAATTTGATATCTTGAAAACATAACGATGCCGAGAAAACTGACTTTAGTTCATGATCAACGCCACACAAAACCCAAATTGACAGGGGGCAATGAATGCTAAACATTATTTTCTTAATTTAATTTACATAGTGGTCGTTATTTTATACATGGTACCCGACGGTAGTATTCATTGCGCAAGATACTTTTTCCCTATACCCGATTACCCCTTTTGCCCTGATTGGTGGATAAAATTGCTTTACAGTACTGGCCGTCCATTAACCTTAAAACTTTTTTGTTATGACCTTATGGGTTGCAATTCTAACTTATTGTTAGTAAGAAGCGCGGATTGTGGAAAAAAGTTTTTATATCTTTGGTTCACAGAAATATTGTTTATCCTTTTTTCACTAGTTAATAATGATGGCGATTAATAATTAGGTTTATTAAAGAGTTGAGACCATTAATAGCCAATTAATAGCCGAGTTAGTAACAATAAATTTTCGGCAATTGTTTTGTTATTAAATTGTAAAAATCATAACTTTTTTTAAATTAATTTCGGGTGGCATTTCGGTTTTTAGGCAACCAATTTTCGCAGATTTTTATTATTAAACTATTCGAACGAAAAAGGTTAGAAATTGATTTAATGTTTACTTCCTGTATTTTTAGTTGCCTATACTATAATCGTTTATTAATAAAAAACCATGCATTAATGAGGGTCATTAACAAATGATTTTGTGTACGTTAAAAAGACTTATAAATAAACAATTGCCAAAAGTATATTAATTAATATTTTATATACGTCACAGTAATAATTATTCTAGAACTGTATGTGCATAAATTCTAGTTAAAAAGATTATCTATCTCCATAAACATGTAGTAAGTATAAATTGTGTTAGCGAAAGCGGATAATTCATTAATGGCTTCTAAGCTGGATTAACACCGCATCCAAAATTTACGCGATTTAGTTATTATAAATAGAAACACCCGGTAATCAATTATACAATAAATTATAGTTTAAAAAAACTTAAAAAAAACATAGAAGCTTTTCTTCCTCCCTATTTTTAGGTCGCAGAACCCGATTCTAACTTAAACTAAGTTTAGTGTTGCTTTTTACGCTTTTTTGCCAGGAATATCAACACTTTCCTGCATTTTGACCTTTAAAGTTTGACAGTTAGCAAAATTTGATTACCCCAGCAACGATTATAAATTATAAACCAACTATTATAAAAATAAAATGTTGTTGAAATCAAAATCAAGTTTTTGTATTTTTTAATATTTACTAGTATGACATAAAGTTTTATAAAACGTGGATTAATAGATGTTTTTTGATTTGCCTCGGGACTAAAAAAACGTTTCTCATGGGATAAATATCTACTTAATACCCTTGGTATTTAGTAGATATATATGCCCTAACTATTTCGGTGCGAAAAAGTGTATTTAATAAAATATACTTTATTCCAAGGAACTAGTTACCTACTAGAATTTTGGATCTCATAATAAAAGAATATGGAAAAAATGTTGGGCCCAGTACAATTCTTAAAGTTTTTTAAGTAAAAATGTTTCATTTGGTTTTTTGTTAAAACCCCCTCACGCAACGTTGTCTAGGAGTAATTAATATTGTTTAAAATAAAAATTTGTTCTTTATCATTGGTTAAGAGTGCATTTACGCTACACCTTAGGGGTCGGGCGAAAGGACGCGGAGACGGTGTGCGGAGACTAACAAACTACCACAATTTTCGTATAGCCGCATTAAAAATATTATATTTTATTTAGGTTCTTCCATATTCGATGCTATGTTATTTTCGATTGCAAGCCTACAGGAGATAACGTTTTTTGGTAACTATTTTTCACTTAAATGACATAAATTATACACCATTTTAAAGGTAAGAAAATAATCTATGCCTCTGCTGTAATGGATTTTTGAAATATGAGTCATAGACCGAGCGCTCGCGGCAAAAAAAAAGCGACCGATTTTTTACAGGCTGCCTTTGATACAGTGATATTTATAGCCACAAGCTATAGATGATGCACCTATTAAGTTCCGCAACGTGTTACTTCATATATAAACATTAACTTTAATTAGCAAAAAAAAAAATTAAGATTCTTTAATAAACTTTTTACAGTCTGCCAATTGTTAAAGCATAATGCTAGATTGCCAAATCCACAAAAAATTTGCAAGCAGACGGTTTTCTCAAGTACAAGAGTAAAGCATACAAATTTCCCTAGTTCGCAAAAAAATCTTGTAACTAAAAACACTTTTTTACAGTCTGCCAACCAATTTAAACTAATGTGTGCATGAGATGACAATTTTCCAAAAGGAGACTGTTTCTCGATATTTAAAAATTGATGCATAAAAATTAATTAACAAATTTTCCACAGTATTTCAGAACAACTTTACAGTCTGCCCATTGAATAAATAACAACTTTTACAATAAATATTTCATATTAAATTATTAGCATACTAATTCACAAATTTAAAGTGTAGGCAGTTAAACTTGTAAAAAAAACTTATAATGGTTAACAATTTTTTACAGTCTGCCATTGTTTCAAACAATTTAGGTAAAAAATAAACAAACTATTGAATGGCAGACAATTTTAAATGTACTAGTGTCAGTATTATAATAAATTAGTTTTTTTAACACAAAATAATAATTTGTTTATTTAAAAATCTGTACATAAAAATGTATTTTTTTTTAAAAGTTTGTCCCTAACACAAAACGCTCCTGATTGGTCGAGTTTATAACGACGTCACCTGCTTGTTTGCCTACTTGCGCCTGTGATATATTAGCTTTTGAAACTGTTTTAATTAGATTTTCCTATATTATCCATTGTTCTGTGTGATTTATTTGCAATATTTTACAAATTCTGTCAAGCACTTTTTCCATGGACAACTATTTAATAAAAGCAGACAGCAGAAACCTGCCCCAAGTCGACGCGATCAAGGTCGGATTATACAATATATTATATTATATTGCCATGTGGCTCAGCGGTAGCGTTCGAGACTTCCACCCAGGGCGAACAACTGCCCGCGCCCAGATCTTTGGCCGTTGTTTCAATTTCCCAAAGCCCGAACAAACTCAGAAATGTTCCCTCATAAAGTATATACCTTGTATATATGTAAAATGTAGCTATAAGATGTTTTGTGAATAAGTTTGTCTTAAATAAAACTATTTATCCTAGGATCTGATGGACCGTCCTGACATTACTCTAATAAATTATGGCAACCCTAATTATAAACCTTTCATAACAATAATATCCTACTTACCGTTTTTTCATAGCAAGTCGTCTATTTTTTCGACTTGTTGACAGACATAATCGTTTTCTACCACATTCATTTTCTTAATTTTTAGTCCGTCCCATCTTCAAAAGGCAAATCAAATTAACAGGCACGCTAATAATAACAAATATTATTTTAATCTGCTAAAAATAGACATGAAAATCGCTTCCCATGCCACCTGCCACCACGTCGACATCCTATGAGGGTTGTTGCGTTGCCAAGATGTTTTAAAAATCTAAAGGTTTCGGTGTTTTTTTAAAAATTTATTAATTACGAAATTTAAAAGTTTGACAAAAAACTAGGGGTTTATTTAAAATTTTTGTCTCTTCATAAATTATGGGGAAAATGGTAAACAATGAGGGAAAGTATTTAAAAAAAATAAATATTACACAATAACAAAACCAAAAGTTTATTTTTAAAAATTGGTACTTCTCAATACCTTTCCCTCATTTGTCGATATAATTAGAATATATTTCCAAAATTTTGTTTAATTTCGTTCGTTAGTTTTGGTGCCATTCTTTAAAACAAAATAGCTTGTAAACAGCAGGTATGAATCCTCTTAAGACATCTTTTAAACAATTAGCCAATTTAATATTTCTCATAGCAACTTCTATTAGAGCTACACAAAGTGCCACTCTCGTGTATTTCTAGACTATCTAGGCTTTCAAAACTGCTACCAGCATAGGTCTTTTTCCCCCTCCAAACCTGAACATCTTTAAGTCTCTTGATAACAAGTTGCTTCTTATGCTATACTAAAGACACCTACTTAAAGTTTTTACGCAGGCTTTAGGCTTTTGCGTACTATCTCAAGGTATAAAAAACAATTTAAATAACTTAAAATTATTACAAAACAAGCCATTTTTTTGCCTAGAATAATAATCATTTATCGCAAAACCATTAATTACGAATTATCTTGTTAGTATATAAATTTCCAATAAAAAAAAAGACTTATGGAATAACTATTTTTATGACAGAAAAAGAATAAAAGCATTAGACACTAAAACATTTAATTGCGATAATATTTATAAAGAACTAAAGTGACCCTTCCACCTAATAAGTCTCAGTAAAGGTCAATAAACACTCCTTTGAATTCTTCTCTTCACTGAGTCTTTTTTATGTACAGAAAAAAAATAAAATGATTTTTAGAATTATGAATAAACCCCTAGACCTAATTAAGCATCATGGAATAATTTTTTAAAGATGCTGCTTATGCTCTTGACTAACATGACTTCGATATTAAGATGACTATCTAAAAATTCATTTTAATATCGTAGGAAAAGCTGACTTTAAAACAAATTTTTTTGAAAACAAAAGAAAGCTCTACGAGCAGTAGGAACCGCGTTAGCATTTTTTTTAAGTAATATCTCAATTGTTTATAATAATTAAAAATTAATTTGGACGGCATTCGATAATATAAAACTAGCTTTTCGTATTTTTAAGTTAAAAATTCGTAACTCTTGCAGGGGGCGCTCCAGCTCCAATTGTTTATTAACAATAAGTACCTTTTTTTTAAGACTCAAAACAAAGGACTGATTATTAATTTTTTTATTGCGTTGATTCAAATTAGTAAAATATAAGTATCGAAAAAGCAAAAGACAGTTTGAAGGACTTAAGATATTCATAAACAAAAAAGATATAGCCCCATATATTAGAGCTCTAAAATCAGTAAAACTCAATTATCTTAGCAACAAATTATCTGATTATGCTTTAGAACCTCTCATTTAATTCAGAATTGAAAAAAAAATATTTTTTGCAATAAAAGAAATGTATAAAAAATATATTTTTAATGGTTATCAACATTTTAAGAAATGGCTATTTTTAACGGTTTAAACGGCATTTTCTCATAAAGAAATTGACCAAATCATTTTTGCCCGGGCTCAAGTTATATGTTTTTTTAATACCTAAAAAAAAACATTTTAAACATATCCCTCTAAAATTAACACTGGCGCTTGCAGGCGCGAAAAACACGTTTTTACACACTTTATTCGAGTCTGAAACTATTCGTATATATATACAGTGTGGTCCATTAAGTATGCAACAAATGGGAAACTTTTTTATTTGCAATTTGCCAGAAAATTTTATTCTTCATAAAAGTTGGTGCATGGTCTCAAACTGCATTAGCAGTAGTTGCTTTTATTAAAAGTTGAAAGGTATACAGGCTAGGTCAAAAAAATTGAAAACTGCTTAAGAGTAAAGTACCCTTATTTTAAAAAATATAACAAAATGTTATAGGGAAAAGTTGTTTAGAATTGAAAGTTATATCCAAGTACCAAGTCATGGCCCTCTATTTAAATTTTTAGTTTTTTTTTTGAAATTTTTGAATTTCCCCTGTATAATGCATGTTTATATTGTTCTAATTTTATATTTGTTTAAAGAACCCAAAACTAACTTACTTTTAAACAACTGTTCTTTAATTAAAACATATTTGTAAAATTAAACTGAATTTTTAATTTTTTTGCCATTCGCCAACTTCAAGTTTGTTGCAAGGATATTTAATAGAACTTTAAAACTCCCTAAATATATTTTTAAGCAAGCCAAGTACTTTATTTTTAATAATATGTGTGTAAGAAACTTTCAAAAAAGTATAATATTTTTATATTAATTTCATATCAAAATGTTGCAAGTTGAGCTAATACTAAAACAAAAAAAAATAGTAGATCGCTATGAAAAAAAAAACAACTGAGTTCTAAGATTTTTTTTTAATAAAGTACAACTATTTTAATTCTAATATTTTTAATAATATGGAAAGATAATTTTAAAAATGTCCGAAGACTATTGCAAGAATAAAAAAAAATAAAAAAACAAATTAAAACTGCTTAAAACAAGAACTATCATAAGGTCTCTGTATGACTATCATCCCTTTCAATGCACCTTATTGTTCTCGCGTTAAATTCTCTTAATGTAGATGCCAACACCCTAGCAGGAATATTTCTACAATGAAATCTTATTGAAGTTTGTAGTTCTTGAACATTATTAAACGGTCTATCTTTATAAACCTGTTGCTTCAAATATCTCCACAAGAAAAAATCCACCGGTGTCAGGTCTGGCGAACGAGGAGGCCACCGTGGATCTGTATTTCGTCCTAACCATTTATTGCCAAATTTTCTATTCAGCCATTGAGCAACATCTCTGGTAGAATGAGCAGGACATCCATCATGTATAAAGCACAAATTTTGCCGTTCTTGTAACGGCATCTGATCTAAAAAATTGTCCAGTTCATTTTCCAAAAAATTTTAGATAACTATTCCCATTTAGGATTTCTGGGAAAAAGAAGGGACCTATTAATTTATTATTTAAGATACCACACGAAACATTAGTTTTTTGGTAATATTGATTTTTGTTGTCGATAACAAAATTTGGATTTTCATCAGACCACCATCTACAATGTTGGGACGATAGTACACCATTTGTGGTAAAAGTCGACTCATCTCCGAATAGGATATGGTGATGAAAATCTCTTTGTTCTTCTATTTGACCTTGGACCCATATTGAACAATCGTATCTTAAATCATAATCCCTTTCTTGTAATGTACAAATAAATTTCGGTTTGTATGGGTAATATTTGTTTTTTTTTTTAAGGATTCGCTTTACAGAGGGTCTTTTAATACCAATATATTCAGAAATCTGTTTTGTGGACGTTTTGGGATTTTCAATAACTGTCTGAAGTACGTTTAATTGGTTTTCTTCCGTACAGACAGTTTTTATTCGTTCTTCATGGTACTTATATGTGACAATGATCCTGTCGCCTTAAATGGTTTAGAATTCTACTTACAGTTGAATAATAAATTTGTTTTTCTGGATGCCCTTCGTTAAAAATATCTGCAGCTTCACGCATATTTTTATAACCATCTCCACAAATTAAAACTAGTTCTGCCTTTTCAGTTAACGGTAAGAATACTCGAGGAGGCATTTGTAATTAAAAAAAAAACAGTTACTATGAAACAAACGTCTTATGGATAAGTTTAAAAAGTTTAAAATGGTCAAACTAGAAATAGATTTTCTTGTCAGTCATTTGTTTTTTCATGGCTCCCTGCTATTATTTGCTTTGCTTCAATATAAGTTCAACTTGAAGCATTTTGATATATTTTTTTTATAGAAATATAATACATTTTTTAAAGCTTTCTATAGGCATATTATTAAAAATAAAGTACTTGCCTTGCTTAAAAATATATTTAGGGAGTTTTAAAGTTCTATTAAATATCCTTGCAACAAACTTGAAGTTGGCGAATGGCAAAAAAATTAAAAATTCAGTTTAATTTTACAAATATGTTTTAATTTAAAAACAGTTGTTTAAAAGTAAGTTAGTTTTGGGTTCTTTAAACAAATATAAAATTAGAACAATATAAACATGCATTATACAGGGGAAATTCAGAAATTTCAAAAAAAAACTAAAAATTTAAATAGAGGGCCATGACTTGGTACTTGGATATAACTTTAAATTCTAACCAACTTTTCCCTATAACATTTTGTTATATTTTAAAATAAGGGTATTTACTCCTAAGCAGTTTTTCAATTTTTTGACCTACCCTGTATACCATTCAACTTTTAATAAAAGTAACTACTGCTAATACAGTTTGAGACCATGCACCAACTTTTATGAAGAATAAAATTTTCTGACAAATTGCAAATAAAAAGTTTCCCATTTGTTGCATACTTAATGGACCACACTGTATATATATATAATATATATATATATATATATATATATTATATATATATATATATATATATATATATATATATATATATATATATATATATATATATATATATATATATATATATATATAATTTGCAATTGGATATATTTATATGTAGGTAGGTATATATATTTATTTGTCTGTCCACGTGATTCTGAAGTTATGGCTTGAGCTAAAATCATGAAATTTGGCACAGTAGTAGTATTTAGCAGTGGCTAGAACCTAACGAAGCCCGTTTTTTGAATTTTGCCTCCGAGACAAAAATAAGAGCAAAAAAGTGTTTTTTTTATCGTTAGCCGTACGGAAGGCGTCTTACGGAGACAGAGGCTACCTTAATATTGTTTCTCACCTGGCGGAGATAGGCTTTTCATCTTGTGTGGATATATTTGTATGTAGGTAGGTATATATATATATTTATTTGTCTGTCCACGTGATTCTGAAGTTATGGCTTGAGCTAAAATCATGAAATTTGGCACAGTGGTAGTCTTTAGCAGTGGCTAGAACCTAACGAAGCCCGTTTTTTGAATTTAGCTCCCGGGACAAAAATAGGAGCAAAAAAGTGTTTTTTTTTTACCGTTAGCCGTACGGAAGACGTCTTACGGAGACAGAGGCTACTTAATATTGTCTCTCGCCTGGCGGAGACAGGCTTTTTATCTAGTATAGTCATATTCAGGTAATCACCTCCTACAACACCTTCCAAGCGGTTACGAATTAACGTCATATACAGGCCTTCTTTTTACCTACAGACTGGACTATTTGGCGAGTATTATTCAGGGCAATATTTGCAGTTACCTTTTCGAAAAATATTTTATGTAAAAAAAAATCGTGATAAAACACCCTGTCTTAGGGTCATTTAAGTAATCCCTATCCGTCCCTGTCACCTATTAATGAAAAATTATTATCTCTGTTTAACAACCGTGCACTTTACTTACTTTGATTATATTTATTTACTAAAATTATAATTATTAAATAAATGATTTTTAACTACTTAACAACAGGGGATTGCGGTGGTCAATATTAAATTTGATAAGTTTTAATTAATATGTACAATTTATATCTTATCGTCAGGTATTAGTGGGTCATTTTTATTCTGAAATTTACGAAGTATTGAAGGTTAGTTCCAACTTATTTCAAACCGGTATTGTCAATTTTATATGTTTACTCTATTTTGCATACGTTCCATACATACATTCTTCAACGTAAAGGCGATTTTCGTAGCTGTGACAAAAACTCTTTAAAAATATTTTTATTTTTAGTTACTTAATGACATTTAGTTATTAAAAGCATTTTGAATTAAAAGCACCTATGAGACGTAAAATATTTCATAATTTAGTAAAATATAGGCAGAGCAAAAGTAGACCTTTACGAAAATATAACTATAAGAAGCTCAAAAAATTTGAGCTAGGAAGGACTTGTGTTAATTTGTTTAGAACATTTTGTTGTACTAATAATGATTTGGTGAGAACGTGAAAAATAAGTAGATGCTGTATGGGTAAGTAAATTTTTCTCTTTAGGTATAAAAATGGTGTATTTGGCTTTTGTTTTTTTTTAATAATATATTGAGAATCCCTGTAATCCACGCATAAATTGTACCTGGCGCCATTTGTGAAAACTTCTTTAAGATTCAACTTTGTTTAAAAAAGTACCTGACTTAAATACTTTAGGTATATTTTTTTTCCAAAAAAATTGTATTAAAATTTGTCAAGTGGGGTGACTATAAAAAGTGGGAGTTACCTGTTTAATTTAACAATTTAATAAAATATTGTTAGTATAAAATAAATAGTGTATATTGACCAGAGCTGTCGCAATTACTTTTAAAAAGTAATTCAATTACAATTACCAATTACTCTTCTAAGTAGTAGTTAATTACGATTACTAATTACTAGCATGTTTGTTAAAAGTAATTCAATTATTAATTAAAACTAACAGTAAGTGAATATTTTAGCAATTACTCTATTTAAATTACCACATATATTAAACACGATACACTATACAAATAAAATATGTATACTAATATGCATTATAGGCGCACGTCACACTATTCAAACTGCTTTCTGGGCAAGTTCAACATTAAATGACTCTAAAATAAAAAAATATTTTTATCCTACCCCAAACATTAACAGATTTTTCCCCCAAAAAAAAGCAAAAAGACGGTGGCGGTAAGCATCAATTAAAAGTAATAAATCGGTGTGGAGGCGGCGTTCGCCGAATTCAAAGCGGCCCGCCGTGTTTCAAGATACTCTTTCTGGATGGCTAAAATTTCGGCAGTTTTTTTCATAAAGCAAGGTAATTGAATTTTTCTTAGTAATTCAATTATTTATTAGGTAATTGAATTAATTTCTAGGTAATTCAATTACTTTATAAGTAAGCGAATTACTTTCTAAGTAATTGAATTACTTGTTGGGACTCATAAAAATCAATTACCAATAATGATTTCATTATCCTTTTAATTGATAATCCAAATACAATATCTTTTCCGGTAAGTAATTGAATTAAAGTAATCCAATTACTAAGAAGTAATTGAATACGATTTGTCAATTATTTTAATTCAATTACCGACAGCTCTGATATTGACTATGACCTAATCAATTATTAATAGGTTTTACATGATGACTGCGGTTTATTAACTAGAAAATAATCTTAGAAAATGCAAAAATAGCCATCTTGGAACAGTTTATACTCAGTATGCCATTTACACCAACCGGAATTTGATAAAAAAAATATGGCGGAAAATTATCGGCATACATGTAGATCTGTCCATCTATCGGCCTAAGAACAAAGATCGACCTTAGTTTTTGTTAAAATAATAGGAGTTTTGAAACAATAGTACTAAATTAAAGTTTTAAAAGGTTATTTCTCGCATATATATCGCATACTGAGTATAATTGTTCCAAAATGGCTGTTTTTTGCATTTTTTAGTCTATTTTGAAGTAAAAACCGAGCATCCTATTAAACCTATCACGAAATGATCAGCACATGATCAATAGTCACTATTTAAGAGGGCATGCTGGGTACGATCGGTACCTTTTTTCTTTTTCTTCTAATATCAAATTATCCATATACAAGCAGTTAAAACTTTTCTAACACAATAATATGTGATATAAATACGAGTAAACATGCTTACCTTTAGAGTTTGGCGAGGATACCTAACTTTACAGGTTTGTGAAATTTTTGTTAAAAAAGCAAAATAGTTTGCCTCTTTTAATTTTTGGCTAAGAGTCTGCAAAACCTTTTTGATTTTTTACATATTATTAGAGAGCTTTTATTCTCGATCCTATAAATCAGTCTTTCAAAGTGGGCGATAACGCCCCCTTGTGGGCGCTGGAGGCCTAGAGGGGGCTAAGGGGATCCAGAAAAAATTGGGGGCGCTGATGTGATTTGGGGGGGGGATGGGTAATTTGTAACTTCAGCTCTTATTTTTAAAATTCACGAAATTAAAACCCTACACTATACAACATCCATTTATTAGTTCATGTTTTTATCCTATTTTATTATATAAATGTAAATTAAAAATATATTAAAGATTTTCAATGCGTTCCAATGCTATTTATATCTTAAGATTATAGTAATAGGCATCAAACACTGAAAGATATTCGTGTCTTCAAGTGTCGCAGGTGAGGAACCTCCGAAGACACGTGCCAAAAATATGTATATATAGTTGCGGTCAAGCAGAGCACTTGTCGAATGCGGGATTTTTTGTGCACCTAATCTAGTAAAATTAAAGAAAAAATTAAACTTAGAAGGTTTAATTATAATTCACGTTTGGCGCAAATAAATATTGTACGATATATTTGTGCAATCCTGTTATTTAGTCCGTCAACGTTCGTCGGTCCGTGTTTGCGGAGTGCAGGTGCCCAAATACAACCGCGGC